>JAGDQP010033241.1:0-20786 GCA_022664845.1 Lepisma saccharinum
TCTGGTACCTGCTATCTCCTTGACTGTTTTTCTTATTATCTCAGTCAGTATTTTATTTCTGCTATCGAGGTCTTCTTCATCCTCTAACTCTTCCAAGGCGCTGAATCTGTTGCTTAGTTCTATCTCGAATGTCTGTCTGTGTTTTCCAAGATTTTCCAGATCTAAAACTGACGGTTTTCCTCTGAGAAGCTTTTTTCTCTCCAGTCTAGTATTTAGTTTCAGCTTACATCTCACCATCCTATGATCACTCGAGATTTTGAAACTGTTTAGAACAGACACGTCTTGCACAATTGCTCTGTTATTTGATAGAACGTAGTCTATTTCGTTTTTGGTCCCATTTGGGCCTTTCCATGTCCACTTCCTCTGGGGCGGTTTCTTGAAAAATGTATTGGAAATCAACAGTCTGTTGGCTTCTGAGAATTCCACTAACTTCTCTCCTCTCTTGTTTCTTTTGCCAAATCCAAAGTTTCCCACTTTCGTGTCACTGCTCTGCTTGGTTCCTACTTCCGCATTGAAGTCTCCCATTACAATTTTGTAATGCGATTTGCTACTATCCAAAATCTTCTGTATCTCCTCGTATAGGTCTTCGACTTCCTCCTCCGGGTGCGAGGTTGTTGGAGCGTACACTTGTATAATTTCCATACTGTATCTCTTGTTAATTTTTATTACTACCCGTGCGATTCTATCTGAAATTCCTTCAATTTCTGTGATTCGTGACTTCAGGTCTTTATTAATTATAAAGCCAACGCCTGTCGCTTTATATATATATTTGTAGGCGAACTGAGTGAGTTTGATCGCTTATGGGCTTGTTTTCTCTTACATATTTAGGTACACTAATGGTTCAATTTGGCGTTCTTTGATTTTTATACTAGCTGAATTTAATTTTTTCGTAATAAAATGTTCCTAAATTATAATTTCATGTATTCTGTTATTCCCACCTAAAAGCACATGGATATTAACAATTAATTATCTTAAATTTCGTATTTAATAATACAATGTAGCATGTTTTATATATAATCGTTGGCAGCTGTGTCATAATTATACATTGAACAAGAAACGGAAATATACAGATATATTAAACATATTTCAAAATCGTGAATAGATATGATGAAGTTAATACAGAATCTCGTCGAAAACAATTCTAGGCAATATAATGACTTCCTTTACAAAAATGATCTTTATATGGTAACATTTTGAAAAATGCAGCGATAAGTCAGTCACTGCAGCGACCGTGAATCGAATCCGGGTCCCTCGCCAGGTGAGGCGACAGCTGTTCTACTATTGAATTTGTATTTGAATTTATTTATGGCCTTTCAGATACAGATGACAATATACCTTGAATTTGTCAAAGTATATTGTCATAAACCTTCTCAGCGAGGTTACTCGAGAGCTAAGACAGTTTCCCCAGACTGGGTCATCACCCACAACCACGCTTCGGACGAGTATCATAAAGTATCAGACTGATACAGTAGAAATAATTTATATGAAATGTAATATATTATACTAAAAAGAACATTCGAGTACTGGAGAAAACCCGAAGAGGGAGCACACGATCATCGAAACGTAAATAAACATGAAGCATAGCAAAGAAAAGATGTAAAGTAAAAGCAAAGGAAAAGAGGGGGAGAAAGAGAGAAAGAATTCCCCGCCCCACCAGAGGAGAAAACTTTGAAAACGACCCACCCCACAGCACAGAAAGGTACCTGAGTAGCGCTAACCTCCAAGAAAACGGTCATTAGACTGGAGGCGATAAGTCAAAGTTTAACCACAGACACACAGAAGTGCAGAAATTAAAACTTTAAACATTTAGCGTAAATATGTGGCACAACGGCATACCGTGGAACACATTGAAGCAAAACACTACAAAGACATTTAAAACGTACTTGAACTACGTAACGAACCGCATACTACAGTAGGACTCGTGATGGTTGACTACACCAGTCTCATTCCTCGTATTCTAGCAGAAAGAGAAGAAGTAAGAGGAACAAAAGTTCTAGTAAACTACCTATCTGCCAGAAGAGAGAGATATTGTCACCTAGAGTTCAAGGTCACTGTAATGAATGTACATTCCAATAGCGCGAGTCCAACCGTTCATGAAAAGATATTAAAGTAAAATCCAAAACATTGATCAATTTAGAATAAGTAGGTTGCTGCACTCATTTTAAAGAAAGCAAAGTTACGGTTAATAGTAATATTTGAATTTACAAAACTCATAATTTATTCAGAAACTTAAATATGAACTACTTCTACTTACTAAAGCTTTCGGAATGAAAATTTATTAACACTTTACAATCATTGTTTATTTCAATAAAGAAAATATTTGGTTTAGTTACGAACACACAGAGTAACATTTTGCTCTAGGTTAGGTAATACAAAATTTACTCTGTGGAAAAAATCTTTTCTGGCAAGATTGGAAAATACATGACTTGAGGAAAATATTCCCGACAAATCGTAGTTTCGGTTTGAAAAAAAAAAAAACTATTTGGATTTCATCTGTTCAGTCTTTTGAAATGTATTTGCACATTTAAAACCGGTTGGACAGAAATAAAGTTTAAGAGAACGAGTTCACTTTTAGCAATTCAAGTCCTAATTCTTGTATTTTTTAAATAGTATGTAAATAACTGCTTTTTATATGAACTTATATGAACTTTGTAAAAGTTTAGTTATAATAAGCAATTCGAAATTCTGATCCTTTCTCGAACACTTTATGAAACTTTATAGTTGACGTAGGGTCAGTTCCACTAAAAGCACTTTTCCAATAAGTTCTATTCAGTAAGTAATGCAAGTACAAGGCGGATAGAGTGGAGCTCTATGCACCCAATCTGTCATAACAAAAAAATTTCAAAGTCGGAACAAAATTCTGTAATAATGGTTTAAATTCTTTACACATGTTTAATTTAGAACAAGTCTTACGATCGTGCAAATATTTGTAGGTAAAAATCACACGTCAACGATCGAAAGAAAACTAACGCCATCTACCACTGAATGTAAATAGTAAACCTTTACCGTAGGAAAAAATTATAGTGAGCTTTTCCGGAAACTAGCATATTTTCGCAGAAGAAGCTAAGAATATATTTAAAAGTTTAAATAAAACATTCTAAAACTCAAATATGAGAATATTTCAAGTAATGAGAAGGTGAGGGAGAAATACGTTAACTGATCATAGCTATTGTATGGAGCAGCATCTTGCACATATAGTCGGCCCATGTTCACCAGCTTAGCCTTGCATACTGAGAATTTCACCTTGTACATCAAAATTCAAAAATGAGAAATAATACGTTTTGAAAAGAAAATTAAATGACAACCGGAAACAAGTATTGTTAAGAAAATTTCGTTCCAAGAGTCCAGAATCGCGATAAAATAATTTCACAAAATTACTAAGATATCTTCCTATACTAAAGTATCCAGAAGCATGCAAATAGAGACGAAACTTGTTCCAAGATTTCAAATGGTTATTTCTCAGCTAACCTGGTAGCGGAGAAGATGACCTTATTGGATTTTCATCTACTCATACATATACGCATTACCTGTCAGGCAACTGAAAGAAATTAAAGCGAATATTTTTATTAAGATTTCATGCTTTTAAAACTGGAGTTCAGCTGACTGCCCTATTCTTCTGCATGATGTTGTCATCTAACAAGGACACCCCTTTCACCACCTTTAATAACGATCGGAAAGCGCATCAAAACAACAGTTAACAGATCCTGATTTCTAACCAGAAAGACCAAAATTCTTACATTTCAGCACTCTAAACAATTCGTCTTTGGCAGCATTGACCTCTATCTAAAAGCGATACTGGAATGATCGATGCCAATAAAAATTTAATGAATTAATGAAGCACGAGAGCGGTGAGGACATTTAACTTGAACCAATTCTAGTCTCAATCAATATGGATCAAATTTTCAGCTCCAACTTTTCTACGCTTGCTATCGCTGTGAAGCTCGTTTATTTATGTCTAAATTCTTACACGAAGCGTAAGAAAAATTACATTGCAACGACAAAATTAAAAAAACTCAAAGTTTAAAAAGTTTATCATTCATTTAACATTTTTCATTTCTTAATTAAACAACAAGAACAGTGGTTTACGTAAACACATGCAAGTTTCTGAACGTTAATTCTAAAATTTGTCATGTAATCGCGATCGTGAACGTCCTGTCCACACCAATATGGAACAATTTTTCCGTTCGAATTTAGCTTTTTACGCTTCTTATCGCTCTGCGGTCCGTTTTAGGTCCTTTGATAGCAAAGCTATAGCAAAAGAGACCTTCTATTTTCGTTCATGGTGTTCGTGCTTCCGTCCGTGTCCAGAAATTAAATCTCAGGAACTACAAGGTGTAGAGAGACGCTCGAGGTGTAGTTGGAAACGTCCTGGCTAGACTAGCTCCGGGCTGTCAGAACAGATTTGACTGGTTCAGTAGTTCAGTGTCAGCTAACCCACTAAAGAAAAACAGTTGTTTAAATTACTTTCATTCAGTTAGATTTAGCTGAGCCAAACTTGACATAAACATTATTCGACACAATACAAAAACACTAAGGGTCCTACGTCCCCAAGTAACCCACTTCCTAGTGTTGCCAACGTATTATCTATAAAATTATTTATTTTATAATTGTTTCCCTTATTTGATACATAGCAGCACTGAACTTGGAATAAACATTATTTGACACAACAGCAATATATTATGAGTTTTCACGTCCTCACGAACCCCATTGTCAGTGTTCCAGTCCATCCGAAAAAAAAAAAAATATATACATTCTGTCAAGAAAGTACCGGGAATTTAACATTTACAAAGCCCACTTAAAGGGAGTGTTGAAATTCTTCTTGTCGCTACGTTAGCACAATTGTCCTCTATTCTCACGCGGAGTTTGAGCGCCATCTGTCATTTAGTTTGTTTACGGTGCTCCATTTGTCAGTTCATCTCAAGTGTATGTGTGTGTGTGCGATGTTTACAATGCATAAAAATATCGAACAAAGAATCTGCCTTAAATTTTGCATTGCAAATGGAATTCCGTGTGCCGAAGCGCTGAAAATGTTACATAAGGCTTACGGTCAATCGACTTTATCAAAAACACGTGCGTATGAGTGGTACAGTGCATTCAAAAGCGATCGAGATGTGGTGGAAGATTTTCCTCGCTCAGGTCGACCATCAACGTCTTCAACTGAACTTAACATCGCTAAAGTAAAGGAAATGGTGACTGAAAATCGTCGTTTAAGTCTGAGAGAGAAAGCATCTGACATTTCTGTGTCTCACGAATCAATTCGTACCATTTTAAATGATTGTTTGGGCATGAAACGCATAGCCGCTCGACTAGTGCCGAAAGACCTGAATTTTCTGCAAAAACTCAATCGTGTAAGGGTCGCTGAAGACATGCTAGAACAGTCAATTCCGACCCCACATTCATAAAACGCATTTTAACTGGCGATGAGACATGGGTTTATGAGTTTGACATGCAAACCAGTCAACAAGCTTCGGAACGGCGCCTTCCAACTGAGCAGAAACCGAAAAAAAGCAATTAAAAGTGAAGGTGATGTTGACAGTTTTTTTTTTCGATTATCGCGGTGTTGTGCACTCGGAATTATTGCCAGAAGGTGAGACAGTAAATAAAGAATATTATCTGAGTGCTATGCGGCGTTTGAGAGAGCAAATTCGTTGAAAAAGACCAGATTTGTGGAAAGAAAACTTATGGATTGTGCACCACGATAACGCACCATCTCACAAGGTTATCTTTGTTAACAAATTTCTGGCCAGAAAATTCAACAAATCTTATCGAGCAACCATCGTATTCCGCTGACCTGGCTCCGGCCGACATTTTTATCTTTCCAAAACTCAAATTACCACTTCGAGGCACCCGTTTTCAGTCGATAGAAGACATCAAAGAGAATTCGCGACGAGTACTGAAGTCGATTCCGGAAAATGCCTTTCAAAAATGTTTTGATTATTGGATTATTCGTTGGCATAAGTTTATTATTTCGGAAGGGGATACATTAAATTTGGATGAATAATGCATATTTTGTGTTTTATTGACCAATTCCTGGTACTTTTTGACAGAATGTATATCAGGAAGCACAAGGTGTGTCGTTGGAAAGATCTTGGCTATACTAACTCAGAACCACCGGAACAGTTTTGATCGGTTCTAGACTAACTCAGTGTTCTAGTCTAGACAAACTAGTATTAGTCTAGATTGAATAGTCGAGACTAGTTCAGTGTGGCCAACCCATTTTTAAATATAATCAATTATTCAAATTGCTTGCTTTCAGTTACACCTAGTTGCTCCAAACTTGGCATAAACATTATTCGACACAATAGAAAATTACTATAGGTTTCCCGTACTTAAACACTGCAGTTATCAGTGTTGTCAACCTATTTTATGTAAATTAATACTTGCGTGGCTAAAATACTATCAAAGAACCGAAGCCTTCGCGATCGTTAGTAGAATCGCAGCTCTACGTTATTTTATTTATGTCTTAATTTTTGCGGAAAACGTAAAGAATGTTTACAACATGTATCCATATGTTAGCGCTGACTCAAAACTTTTGGTAAGCTGGACAAATTTTCTTTTGGTAAGCTGGACAACTTAGCAAATCAAGTCAAAAAGGTTTAAAGAAGGTTGAATCAGGCAGTCCAGTTTACAAGAATGGTCTTGGAAGAATGGAAGACTGAAATGGCCTTGACAGGACAACAAAGAAGAAAAAGCATAATGCACTTTTTCTTAATGCCCTGGGTGGAAATCAATCCGAGGATACACGGGATACTAATTATATGCTATAGTTACCAGGTCACGGAATCACACGACCTAGCTTATTTCCAATCGTTATTTATACTTAGTTCGTGAGATCGCAACAGACGATTGTAGTAAAAGGTGGGAGTTGGCGAAGAATAGCTTACGGGCAAATAGTCGTGGCACGTGATGAGACTTCAGCGCCATCAGACCACAGCAGAGGTGCAACGAAACGAATTTCAAATAAATTTGAAGTTCGACTAGCTCCATCGCGTAACTGCTTCTTCCAACAAGCTTCAATGCGGTTAGTTATAATAACAACCAAGTCGCTTATGTTGTTTCAACAAGTTTGTTTGATGCTTGTATATTACGTTAAACACAATATAAAGTTAGGGTGGCTAGACATACCCTTTTTAAGAGTATTATAGAGATTCAAATACTTTATTCTCTTTCCTATCCGAAAATATCTCTAATTGTACTCTTTTCCTTATTTTTATAACTTCTAATGTATGGATAGTTTGTAATCGAATATCTTTCAAATTTCTAAATTCCGAATACGTTTTACAAGAAATTTAGTTAAAAGTTAAATATTACCTAATCTAATTAGAGAAAGAGTGAACGTACTGGACTTCCAAGTGCGTTCTTGACTGTAAAGCTAATGTCAATATCATCAGATCGTTTGAACTCCTGTGGCGATTTATCCATCTCATGCTATTAGTTCTTGAAGCATCTGCTAACTTTTCAAAGAACGTTAGGTGAACTATGCTTATGACAGGAGATGACGTAGGCTACAAGCAGTGTGCGATTTGTTATAAATTACGATGGGGAGATCCTAAAACTAGTGGTTGCTGGTAAGTTTCAACATACTACCTATTTGGGTAGTAATACAAAGACTTTATCCATGGTTGGGAATTGGGATGATATTCACAATAAACAACGGAGCTGTAATCCTCCCGCACCAGGGAGAATCCCCGGCATGCCCCCGCCAATTCGAACACTGGCTAGAAATAGAAACAGAAGCTAACAATTATCGATTCAATAAGGGAAGTCGAAGTAGCGTCGGATTGGAATCTTTCTGAAAAATTGGTAGTGAGGATATAACAACAGCTGAAGTTTCTGTTGTACATTTTGAACTTCTGAGGAGGAACTCGTGCAAAGGTACAGAATATAACATTTTCACTGTACGAGTCGAGTATAATGCTAGCAATTATTAGCATTCACATGTGCGCCTGTATAGCATATATGTTATACTTTTTTTGTCAAGAAATTTCTGATCACCCTAAGTTTGACAAACTCAAACTAAGTGAGTAGTAATGCTATCTGTAGTACTATTATTAACAAGATGTCCAGGAAAAATAAACAATGCTTTAATCTCTTTCTCATCCTAGTATCTATACATGTAATTACGCGAACATTGTTGTTGATTCATTGTTCACCTGATAGAGATCTTAGTTCGACGAAAAGTCGAATTTTGATATCTTCGCTTCATTGGTTGAATTGCTTGATTGAATTGTTATTAGCCACCTAAACGAGCTGGTGAGTTTCTAAGGAAGAGATCTTTTATTAAAGTGGACTCCGAACCACTCCGTTTAATGAACCCTCGAGGCTGTATTAATTGAAATTGGTACTGTTAATTAAATCCATTTAACATATTCAGAAAATATAACAGAAGTGTTTATTGTGATTTGTTTTAAAGGGTTTAACAGTGTCAGTTATGTTCTGTTAGGAGATGTACCTTTATTTTGTCACATATGAACACATACCTACGTATAACGATTTAAAAATTGCACACTGATGGATAAGTGCTGTGTTTTACAGCAATTTTACAAACGGAGCGACTTGCTTTATGTCAAACCTTATCGATATATAGCCATGGACAGAACCGTTGAATCTACTGCTGGAAAAACCTGTTTATCTTGTCTTTAACTGATGTGATTTTATTACCCAAAACACTACTGGATGACGATAGACGACATAGGATTGATGTATAATCTGTGTCATTACAAGCAATTTTCTCTAATTTAATAACAAATTTGGAACTTTGAGTAACCGATATAGTTTTTATCTCTAAAACAAATTTTCTCAATACATAATCTTTACTTTTTTTTTACTTTTTTTTTCTTCTTTTTATATTGAAGAAAAATTACTGCAACACGTCAAAAACGGTTCTTCGTTTCAAGCTAGTCAACTGTCTCTAGTAACGCTCAATGCAAGTGGGGTTTCCCGCCTTTTTCGTTTCACTTCAATTATTTAGATTTCAGTGCAGATTAATTAACTAATTAATTAATTAATTCAGTGCACACAAATTAACTTGCACGGACCAAAGTTCGTTTCGTACTTCGATAATGGGTACAATTAGTTTTAAAGAAATACTAGTTGCAAGTTCAGCATTGTGTGCAGACATATTTGGGGCATCATTCTGCTGAAGTTACTACTGTAGCATTTCATTAAAGCTAATTGTAAAATTATTGAAGTACGAATTGAATTTTACTTTGTGAAAATTTATTTATTTTTTACCTGCACTGAAATCTGAATAAATGAAGAAAAACCGAAAAGGCGGAAACCCCCACTTGAATTGAGCCTTGTTACAATCGGAAAGCGACTTGAAGCAACAGTGACTGATGCAGATGAGCGACTCGGGTCAAGGAATACTTGTGGGAGAAACTGAATAATGTTAAAATCGTGTCAAAATAAGCAAATAATCTAACCTTACTTTTCTCACTTTATTTATTTCTGAGAAATGCATGTTGAAAATAGATATAATGAGAAAAGTCACATGTAAGATAAATGTTGTCAAGACCTTTAAAGGAAAAAAAAATGTCTACCCAAATGATTTCCTGTCAAGCCATTCTATGATTTACAAGGAAAGCTATAGAAATACTGAAAGAATAAATCTAAATTCCATGAGATCATTTATTGCTTAAATATTGAAGACACAATTTCGGAAAGAAATAATGATCTATTGTTATATTATAACTAGAGAATTGTTTAGGAAAGTTGTAGTGGGTGCTATGCATGTTGAAAAAAGAAGTGGTTTTATTTCTGAAGCTTTATGTTGCAGATAATCAATGTAATCAGCAGGATTTGAGTTAAGCTTTCACACATTCATCTCAGTTGACTATCGCTTTGTTTTCTTGCAGCCTTACGAGACAAATGAGGGGATTACTTATCCATTCACTGCTACATTGCTATACTTCCTATATCTACACCCTCACAAATATAAGGAATTAACTAAGGACATACGGACTGAAGTTATTTGGTATAGTTTGTAATAAAATACTAATAAACCTCCAGGGAACTGAAGAAATATTTTGAATTACAGGAAAAATTTAAGTTCCTAGAGATAATGAAGCTTCGAAGACATTTTTACTGTAAACTGAAAAACTATGAATACTTACCGAAATATGCTCTTATACCGTATATACAATACGTTAATTTCTAATTATGGTAGTATTCAAGGAAGATATCCGCAAAAATCAATTATCTTTATATCAAAATCCCGTTATAAAACTTGCTTCTATTCAAAAGCAGAGATATATGTTTGCGTTTACTAGTACATTGTGTTTCACTATGAAACTCGGGGACAATGTTCCCTCATGCTCCGGGCTTCAAGTCTCGCCCCATAATGTGAAAGAAAATATAAAGATACGGACAATGTAACAAAAAATATTTTACCTTATATGCACATTTCAAAAGAGTTCTATAAATGCATAATGAATACTGTTTAAACAAGCAACTACATGTAGGTTTTTTTTGTAATGAGTCTATTACAATAGGGCTCTGAGAACTATTATTTGAAAGCATATCATAACGTAGCTACGTCCCGCGGTTCCCCCCACGCTTGTTAAAAGTATAGGAATAGCTATTGGCTCGTAACAGTGTGGGGGCATTTTAAAAACTGAATTTTTAAATAAGGTCGCAATGCTGAAAACTGCGTTCTTGGGTACAGGGAAATTTCGATTGTGTCAAATATGTATACTCGAAGCTTAGTGCGGCTAAGTCGAACTGAATGGAAGTAGTAAATATTTAATATTTAAAATTGATTGGCAACAATGTCATCTGTGGTACTTGGAGTACCCCTATGACGTGTATCAGTACGTAAATACAAACTTTGGTCCTAATACGTTCAACGGTACGGAAACAATTAAAATTGTATGTTCTGAAATTGGTTGGCAACACTAACAACTACAGAGCCTCAAGGTACTTGAATGAACTATCCTAGTACCTAATGCACATGTCAATTTTTTAGTAAATCAATGCGGATAGTCCAACGGTAACATATATGAAATCTAAATTTTAAAATTATTTAGCAATCCTGATAAACCACGGTGGCTCGAGTGTCTGTATGATCTGCTCCAGTACCAAATGAACATATATGTTAAATTTAGGGTAAATAAACGCACACATGTAGATTTGTATTATTAAAGGCATTTCTATACGTTGAATTTTAAATTAGGCTATCAACACTGACTACTGGGGTGCTTGAGATCATCAACACCCACAACTTTCTTATATTGTGTTGAATAATGTTTAAGATAAATTTGGGGCAGATACGATATGGAAGAAAATTTTCAAAATATTTTTTTTTAAATTGGCAACACTGAGAACTGGGCAACTCGGAAAATCTCACATATGACGATGACCATACATTCTCAGTCAAAATTCGGGACAGGTAATATACCGGGTTCTAATGGATTATGGATCCCCCTCCAAGAAAGTTTTTCTTATTTAAACCACAAATAAAGTGTGTTTCATAAAAGCAATCTCGATTTTAATAAAAAAATAGCATGGTGAGTGAGTGAATTGTTATTAACGTCCTAAACGAGCTGGTAAACTTCTAAGGACGGGACCTACAACTTTTTGGTAAAGTGGGCTCCGAACCAATCCGTTCAATGGACCCCCGGCAGGATTTGAATCCGTGACCACGTGCACACTATCTTCTTGGTGTTGAGCCGTTATTACAATTTACTTATTAGTTATTTATATCTGAGAATACAGTAGATTAGTATTTAATTTGAATTTAATTTTTATCTTAACCTTCAACCAGGTTTCGTCAATATTAAAGCCTGTGTCGTTACTACTAGTAGGCGCGTAGGGGGTATATTTTACCCCAAAATTGAGTTTACTATTTGGTACAAATTAATATTCAAATTATTAACCACAAATTAATAAAATCGGCAGATATTCAATCATTTAACTGCTTTTTTCAAAATCTAAAATTGTAGTTCAAGTACGTATCGCTTTGCAGACCAAAAAAATGAGCACTACAAAAAAATTACTTCAATTATTCCTATCTATTTAAGTCATATCGCCCTTTTTATGAAATTCGGGACTTTTAATATTCTTTGAGACAGTAGTACAACCCTATAATTCGAGACTGTCCCAAAAAATTCGGGGCGTATAGTCGCCGTACATATAGCAAAAAATATTTATAAGTTTTAATTTATGTTGTATTTCTTCTTTATTACCTATATAAAAGTAGTTCTTGCTTGAAGAGAAATAAACAGTATTACAAATTGCTACCTTGAAAAAAAAAATAGGAAAAACAAAGGCTCGCGGTTTCTGTTTCTAAGAAACAGAAGAACTTTTTTTTTTCTATTTACAACATTAATCAGTAGGACTGTTCAATAGGTGTTCAATCACCTGAGCGCCAAAGTATTCTTTACCAGTGATTGAATGTATGCATTAAATCAGTGAAAAGAAAATATATGCTCCTCGCGGCAAAGGAATAAATCAGCCAATCAAATTCCGCGTTGTATTGTGACGTATTATCATGGAAGGCATGTTTTTCTCACGCACAGAAAAAGCCCATAAAAATAATTATGTCTTCTGATTGGTTGAAAGTTATGACGTACCGGTACTGAATATGAAGCAATAATAATTATACAGACAATGAAGTTAATATTTGGAAATTTTCGAAAGAAATCGTAGCTGTTCCGATGGAACTGGAACATGGGGGTGTCTCATTGCAGCCTTTCCAGGTGCACACAGCAAGAATACGTATCAATTGACTGGAAGTATTAATACTAACCATAAATTTGAATTTATTTTTTAAATTTATTTATTATCCTTACGTTCAGGCCAGGAAAGAGGATGTTCGAAGATAGTCGGACAGAACCTAGCTTTAGGTACCATCAAGGCATTTCCCTAGTCCATAATTTTGAATCTGTTTACAAGTGTTGTTTTAATGTTACTGGCTTTGGTACGGAAATTGTAAAGTTTTTAATGTTCAATTTATTAATTGTCTTGAAGGCTGGAAATTATTCTTCTCAACCACACAAATAAAGTAATACTAAACTCTCTATGACAACTGCTCCATCCTATGCATAACATTAATTGTTTTACCGTTTGGGTGATGATCTAGGAGAGCTACTCAAACACAAACTAGCCTAGGTCACGAAAGTAATGTGTTCTTGTATGATATGTGCAGATTCATATTAGCTTGGTGCCAAATGTATTCCCGCTCGAATTTCGTGCTAAGTTTGACTTTTCTTGTTGGAATTTATAGTTCAAAAGATGCGTAGATTTTATAACTGTAGGGTGCCATTTTTTCACTCAACGTTTCTCCTATTTTCCAAGATGGCGCCCAAAATGGCTGATTTCTGCGATTATTGTAAGCGAAAGAGAAATTATGCATACATATTACGTAAAGGCTTCTTCACCGTCCAGCATATACCCACGAAACTTTACACAAATATTCTTTGACAACGTAGAAAAATTACTGTGTGTCTCAATACCTCCCACAGGCACCCTATTCTCAGTGTTGCCACCTATACATAAAAGTGAAAATATGGGTGTACTTCTATACCGTCCTACGAATCCGCGCCAAACTAAGAATGGTTATTTCTTCATACACTAGGAAAATGACTGTGTGGTTCAACAGTTCTCACAAGCACCCATTGTCAGTGTTGTGTCAATATTTATGGACCCCAGTGATGTAAGTCTCATAATCTATTACTTTCTTTTCCAGGAAAGTAAATCTGAAGCCGAAATAAGTTGTATATAATATTGACAGAAGCTGATAATTTTTAATTGTATGTTTCACTATATGTGTATTTTACCCATATTTGGTCACTTTTGATACAGTAAATATTGTACGTCTAACATTTGATTCTTTCGTTTCAGGTTAGAGAAGGTGCCTTTGAAACAACGTCTTCAAAGTGTAAAAATGAGAATAATAGTCCTTAAACTAAAAAACATGAGCCGCATGTCAGAGAAAAGCTATGTGTTTTCAAATATGAGGATCGTGATAGAGAAGAACTGTTCTTTGTTTTTGAATTTGAATTTTATTTATGGCTTTTAGACATCTAAATGTCAAGCAGGGATAAGGGAGGAGAATGGATTCGGGTTGGTGTCGTCCAGGGTCTATGTTGAAGGTACTATCACGACATTTGCCTGGTGTGACAGAGGAAAAACCCTGGAAACTGTGTCAGGATGGTTGGCCATTGAGATAAAACCCACGACCTACTGAATGCTACACCAACGTTGCGATACACTACGGAGACCAAATTGTGCTGCACTGACTACTGAGGCACGTAACTGGGAAGTCTTGCATTGATTACTGCAGTGAAATCACGCACTGTTGTTTGTCTGTTTGCCCGGACGAGTCTGCCCAGACGTCGCTGGTCTCGGTCATTCAGCCCGTAGGCGGCCACGGTGTTATGATTCATGTGTCGTAATGCCTCCAATGCGGTACTCACTGTCCACCCTTGACACTGTTGAGGGAGTAAAGTATAATGCCCGGATTAATTCCGAAATCGCATGGCCTAGTCATCTAGCACCAACTATAATCCCGCGCTCAAAACGCCGATAGTTCCTGTCGAGTTGCCAACATCACGATACACGATGTTTCACTGCACTCACATAAGTCCAACTGACCATCCTGCAATTCCTTCTCGCCGTTCGACCTGTTTAACGCGATGTTACAGCGCCGTCAACTATTTCTTTTCCGCTATCCCATGACTTTTGGCACTTCAGTGTATACACAATTGCAGTAACGTTTGTGTCAAAAATAGCTTCGTTGCAATATGTTTGTCTGTCACTTTATAGGCTATATATTTTTTTTATTATTATCTATTAAAACTAATTCCAAGCAATTTTGTCATGAAGGAGTGCTCGTAGAACAGAAACACTTTCGACTGTATAATAATAATAATAATTGTCAGTATTTGGTAGAGACTTTTCAATTATAATTCAGCTTATGTATCTAATTACGACATTCTGTTAATAATTGTTTTAAATGTTTCAGTTTGTTTGAGAGAAAACTCCTATCTAGAAAGACGGACCTGCTAACAAGGAACACTCGCCAGGTGACAGAGCCTGACTTTGATGAAACTTCGTCTGTAAGTAGTATATATATATACAGGGTAAGTCAAAATGATGTACCCGATTTCATAAATGTATTTTGTGAAATATAATGAACATATCTGAATGTAATACATGTGGTAAGAAGGGTAACTCTCAAAGTTTTTTTCAGTCACATCACAAGTGCTCTATGTGAGCACCTCGCGTAACACGACACACATCAAGCCGATAGTCTATCTCCTGCCAAACCTTGTGTAGTGTGTCACGGTCAATCTCTGCAATGGCTGCTGTGATGCGGGCGCGAAGGTCACCCAATGTTGTTGGAAGTGGTGGTACGTAAACACGATCCTTTATGAAACCCCACAAAAATAAATCACACGGGGTCAGATCGGGGGAACTAGGTGGCCAACGAATGAGAACTCGATCCTCCTGAGATGCACGGCCTATCCAGCGCTGTGGCAATGCCTCATTGAGATGATCCCGAACGCTGCCATGGTAATGCGGAGGGGCACCATCCAATTGAAGAATGAAATCTGCACTATCCTCTTCGAGCGGTGGAAGGAGCCATTGTTGCAGCATATCAAGAAAAACATGTCCTGTCACAGTAGGTTCAAGGAAGAAAAAGGGCCCATAAATCTTTTCAGGGGAAATGGCACAAAACACATTCACCTTGGGTGAATCGCGTTGGTGTTCCACAACTGCGTGGGGATTATCAGTTCCCCAGATCCTTACGTTGTGTCTAATCACATTCCCAGAAAGGTGAAACACCGCTTCATCACTGTAACGTAACCTTTCGGCGAACCCATCCTCTTCCATTAACGTGAGAAAATCAGCACAGAAAGACGCTCGAGCAGCATAATCAGTGTCTCTTAAGGCTTGTAGCAGTTACAAGCGATAGGATTTCATTTGTAAACGTTTCCGCAGAATTCGCCATACAGTTTTCTGTGGCATTTCCAGTTCCCTCGCTGCCCGGTAGGTAGACTTCTGTGGACTCCGCACAAAACTGGCGCGAACATGTTCCACTGTCTCTTCCTCAGCTGAAGGACGGCCAGTCGATTTTCGCTTACAGATGCAGCCCGTATCTCTGAATTTTTCATACCAAGTACGAATGGTTTTTCCAGTAGGTGGGTCTCTGCCATACTTGGTACGGAAATGCTGCTGAACACTCATCACCGAGTTGTTTACATGGTAATCCAGCACACAGAACGATTTCTGCTCTCCAGTCAGCGCCATTTTCGTTAACTGCTTCCAGCGCCGCGTAGCGGTAGACAATGCAACCACGCGGGACATAAACTAAACTCAACTAAACTTTGAACTTTTGCCTTTCCTTGCGCGTAGCTCACATTAAGATATGTTCATTATATTTCACAAAATAAATTTATGAAATCGGGTCCATCATTTTTACTTACCCTGTATATTTCATACATGATTAGAGTTATGCCAAAACTAACTTCATCATTAGGTTCCTTGCAACATTCTAGCAGAGACTGATATGCTGTATTACTATTATTTACTATTTAAAAATTTTGAATCATAGTCAAGATGAACGCTTTCAAGATGGCGGTCATTGTAGCTATACCGTCCAGACCGTATCATTCCCTGTCCAGTGTCCATTAATGATCATTTGCTTTCAAAATATGTTACAGTTTATGAAAGAAATGCGTTTTCCCTACTCCCTATTCGATTTACTTCCTCTCTACATTCCTCTTTCTCGGGTCTTCTTGTCGTTATTTATTGATTACAGCACCTATAATTTTGCCTGTGAAAGTTTACCTACGCACATACGAATGTTCATTAAAGTCGGGCTCTGTCAGTGTTCCTTGTAAGAGCTTTCGTGTAGATTTCTTTCTTTCTATTTTTATGTAAGGCATGAATGTTGTAGCAAAAGTAGTATTTGAACATCTTAATATCCTTACAAGGTGCTTTGTCGGTTTTATTGTGTCACCTCTGTTGTGTTTAAGTATGCTCAGATTGTTTTATATTTATATGTGTGCTTAATAATATGAATTTTTCTGCATAAATTGGTTAACATGAAGATGGTATGCTTGCATGTACTTCAATTCTGAGTAAAAACTAACAGTAATAGGGTATTTATTTACCGTTATTCATTGATGATTTTTTATAATATGCAGGATGGACAAATGATAATAGAAGAAAGAAAGAAAGAAAGAAAGAAAGAAAAGAAAAGCATGTTGTACATATTAAATGATCGAGCGGAATACATATTTTGTTTCCGAATGAAATGAAGTGAAAGAGACGCGAAATCAATGTTTCATCTCATATAATAACATAACTTTTTCATAATCTAAACCTCGGAGTCGAGTTCATGTGCGGTGCGCAGGGTATCGATGATCTCGACCCTTCCCTGATTTCGAGGTGCATGTGTTGGTGCCGGAATGTGACGGCTGCTCCCCGAATCGGGAGGTTCGATTAAAGGAAACGTGCTACTGAATTTGAAGAGAGTCAATAGCACATCACCTGGTTCGTGTAGCTTTGGTATGGCTGTTGACAAAAATACAAAAAAAAAAAAAAAAAGCATGATGAGTCTGAGCCCAAGACAGTCTCCACTCGTTCCCTCATACGGATTCCAGGGCTATAAGGAAATAAATGGAGTTGTCGTGGACGGAAAACTGGACTTAGCACCCGCAACAAAAACAGGAATCGAAAGAGAAGCAGATTTCACTCGGCGTACAAAGGAATCGCGGCATCATTACTAGTTACTCTACTAAAAAAAATCCTCTGAGCGAATACCGGGAAAGACCTTCTTGATTGTCCTCATCCCTTCTCATGAGAAAGACAATCCCAAAGCACAAACTTGATTGCTTCCTCTCACGAACAATTGGTTAATGAACAATGCTAAAAAAAAATAAGATTCGGGGATGGTGAGAATCATGGAAGTTTTCCCTAAGAGAGATCTACATTTCGAAAGCTGCAGGCGTCTAAAGCTGAAAAAGAATCTTGTTTTCCAATTTTTTTTATACATGAATGTATAGTCACGTACTCAAAAGCAAAGAAAAGGACGTGGATACCCAAATTGTCTTGAAATGAAAATAATGAATTCGGTAACATTCAAATAAACTTTATGTAAAGCGAGATGTAATGATTTTTCTTTTTAACAATAGATAAAAAATGATTAACGATTGACAATAGCAAAAACAAAAAAATGAGAGTCGAGACTTATGGTCCCGAACTCTCTGATTCAGAAATTTCTTAGTTGTCATATACATTTTTTTCTTAAATTTAATTTACATTGTTACAGCCTTTTGTCATGAACCTACGAGCAATAAAAGCTAACAAAACCACACAACAAAATCAAAAAAATATGGGATGTCCTGCTGCTCTTTTAGCTGAGTAAAGTTTACAGATCACAAGTGGATAGTGTATACCATCGATATTTTACGAGATTTAACGAGCAATGTTTTTAACACCTTGCTGTACTTAGATCGAAAAAGATTGTCCCTGCCTCTTAAGAAAAATAAAAAGAGTTCAAACGTGAAGTGTTCTAAATTGTCAAGCACAGAGCGTTTGTAAAATAGAAGCTTGCAGGGAGGCTATGATCTTCAGATAGTGATCTCAGTTCACACACAAAAGATTATTTGAATACATAAACATATATATATAGATAGATTCCTTACACACTATACTCTTAAACCTAAATCAGCTGATGTTTATACCTAGTAGAATGCGCATTCTTTTTACATTTTAGGCATGTCGAAAATAAAAAAACAAATATGACCTGCATGGGTCACGACATGCAAGATATGTGGGTGTGAGCATAGTAAAATTAATGGTATTTCAAATGTTTTAATAGTTTCTCAATCAAATTGGACTGCCCGGGACTTTCGTAAAATGGCCATATTCAAAAATAATTAGCGATTGCTACAAAGAAACATTTCTCAGGCTAGAAAGCGCCTGAAGCAATATACATGATTTGGTTTGTGCATTAGATTTAAAGCGATTCTTACGCTCTTGAAATGAAAATCAATGCATGTTTGAGTTGAGCAAAATGGTTAACATGCTCTTTGTCTGAAAAGCAGACATTCTGAAATAACTCAGTTTTTTTTTTATCAAAGTCGGCATGTGAGTCACAACATTTAAAAGAACTCCAACAATAGACAATATAATTGACTGCTGCCCAACACATTATCAGTAACAGAATACTTGCAACCTCAATTCTGTTAAAAAATAATAATAATATTTATACTCATTGTTTTGTTATACATCTCATGAATTTTCATGTGTTTACAGATGGGGAAGTTTAAAATTGTCATTCCCTCAATAATATACAATAACATGATGATATTATCAATAGTTCAAATTTCATTGTAAATTTCCATTGGAACAGTTAACTTCGACACATAAACAAACGGAAACAATCTGCTATGTCTTTCACTTTTTGTTGTTGTTGTTGTTTAAAATAAATGTTAGTTTGATTGTAAAGAAAAGTTACTGCTCTATTTAATGTAGCTGTCCACAAATAAAATAAATTCCGTTCTCTAAAAAAAATTGTTCTGCAAATGGCCAAAACGTATCTAAAATGTTCAGTTCTATTGACTCCTTTACGGAATACGAATTAAATAAAATGATGTTTGGAATGAACGGAGGGGAGTGGCCCCCCTCTTGCATAAGTGGGTACCGCAGGTTTGAGAGTTGCGCTCAGCTGATTTCATCTTCGGCGCAAGCATAGAGCCTTTGAAAAAGTGTTTCCTACCTTTGGTTCTGCGGTTCCTTTCACCCGGTCGTCGGGTCCAAACGTTACCTGAACTCACAGTTGTTCTTCGCTGTGGAATGAGGCGGTTCACTACCAAGAAAATGAACCATTTGCTGACATAGTCGGGTTGCTTAGTTGTTGTTGGAAGTCTCTTCATTTTTCACTAACCCACACACACACAAGTCCCAGCAATAATCTTCGAAGAGAGGAGTTCGAGAGGTATTCCCGCGCACTTAGTGGCTTTAGCTAGCCATTATATAGTTTGAGAGAGAGAGAAAAAAAATCAAAATTCACTTAAGTGTGATGCACTATCACAATACTTCACGATGTGTGTTTTGTGCAAGTCAAACTCGGTCTATCTTTTTTTTTTTTGGTTCCTCTTCTCTCCGTTTTCTCTCCCTCCTCTCCTCCTCATATGTGAAATCTATGCTCTCATTTGCTGGAGAGTCAGCGTGCCTTTTCTCTGTCAAAAATTCCTTGACCTTCTGTTTTGTTCCTAATGCCCATACAAAAAGTGTGATCTGGTATTTTCTATGAAGAACGAAGTTGGGAAAGGCGAAAAGGATCCCTGGTGACCTCTCAATAAATCAGTCACTTGCCTCCACTGACCAGAACCGCTTGGGCGGTCTTCGCAGTTTCCAAGTATTTTCCAACAGACTCTATAAACAATCCGGATTGTGCCTTACTTTAAAGTTGGAGGATTTAAAAAAATGTATTTCTCTTTATTTGGTAGTAATGGTAGTTCAAAAAAATGTGATCAAAATAAAATAATATATATGAAATTAATAAAATGAATAAAACATACGTGCATGAGTGCGATTGTCACAACTTTCGTAAAATGTTATCGTAAATTTCTCCACAAGGTTAGAAGTTAGAACAAAGCTCCTTGTCTATTACACCTTACAGTTACATAACCCGCAATTATTTTAAGTTAACTGGGTTTCATAATCTACAGGAACTTTTTCAGGGATGTTCAAAGCTTTATTTCGATGGTAAGACACAAAATAAATTTTCTCGCACGAGAGAAGTTTCTTTGTGGGCGTAAAATGGAGCC
>JAGDQP010033242.1:0-20786 GCA_022664845.1 Lepisma saccharinum
GATGGACACATTTTTAACTTTTTCTTATATTTTCGTGACATACTCGTGATGATACACTGTCATACCAAATTTCATTTTTCTATCTCGAACGATGTGAAAAGTGGTATTTCAGCTGCCATTTTGAATCAAAGATGGTGAATTTTTAAAACGTTGTTATGTTTTCCTAAACTACTCTTGATAATACATCATTATGCCAAATTTCGTATCTCTGGCTCAAGCAGTTGGAAAATGGATTTATGACGCCCGCCATTTTGGATGCAAGATGGCGTCTTTAGAAATATTTTGTAATATTTTCATAATCTACTAATAATGTTGTACTGTCAAACTAAATTTCATTATTCTAGGAGCACCCGTTTAGGCTGTGTATTCTTTACAATTTTAGGGTTGGCGGCCATTTTGAATCCAAAATGGCGACTTTTTCAAATTTTTAAAAAGTTTTCTTAATTTGCTATCAATGATGTAGTTTCATACCAAATTTCACTGTTATATCTTTAGTCGTTTAGGCTCTGTATTCTTTGAAATTTTAGGTTTGGCAGCCATTTTGAATCCAAGATGGCGACCTTTTCAAAATGTCGGAATTTTTCCTTTATCTACTTACCATCCTCTACCTTCATACTAAATTTCATGTTTCTAGCTTACTCCAAACACCCTAAACAATATGATGAGTGAGTGAATCAGTCAGTCAGTCAGTGAGTGAGTGAGTGAGTGAGTGAGTCAGTTAGCCTAAAATGTGCAATTTCAGGGGTCCACAACTAGAACATAGTTTGAGATACGAATATGAAATTTTGTACATCTGCACATATTTACCGTATCTCCTTAACGGCAAAAGCTCATATTCCTATCTTTAACATATTTTTTCTTACGGGGCCCCCAAATCGTCGATTTTGCCATAAACTCTTGTTCCTGTATAACATGCTTCTGGCAGTGCTGACGTTTTCTGACGCGAAGAACTTGGCTCATGCACTGCCGTGCATGTTGATCCTTCTAGGTCCTAAGGAATATATGTGCCAAATTTCGTTCTAATATGTCAAGGGGCGTAGAATTGTAAAACGCTCAGGCAATAAATATACAAACACCCTGATATATACGTATATAGAAGATAAACGCAAACAAATAACAGTACTGCAAGAGGGTAAAAGAAACAAACGCTGACCCACAAACTATTTTCCCGTAGAATTGGTAGTAATCCACAGGTGTGCAGATACTTTGAACGCTGTGGAAGCCTTTGCAGAAGTTCAATTTTATTTACTAGCAACACTGACATCTTGGATGTTTTAGTGGGTGGGGACCGTCGCCTATCGTAGGGTGTCGAAAATTATTCATGGCAGTTTGGTGGGCATGGAAGTCCTTGCAGAAGCTTTGAAAACTCAATTTGCAATTAAGTTTGGCAATACTGACAACTGGAGTACTGAGAGGGGTACTGTTCCCTACCGTCGTGTTTGTATTACGTAGAAGAATAATCTTACAAACTTTGATGCAGATCCGTTAAACAGTATAGAAATTAGAAACTATTGTGATATTATATTTTATCATAAGGTGGCAATGCTGAGAACTGGAGGTGCATGGGGGTCTGGAAACCCGGACAGTCGTTTTTCTGGGATGCCCAAGAATATTTATTTCAAGTTTGGTGCGGATACGCCGTCCATAAATTCTTTCTATGGAAAAACGGCTTAACTTCTGTAATGAACTATGTTGTTATATTAACATCAGAGATTAATACAGCTTCCCTGATTCATGCAATGCCTTCCTAGAGATATTAGCAACATAATTCCATATTATGTCAAAACGTCTATAGTTTAGGCCTACAGGAAATCTGATAAAATCACACGTCAAACCCGTTTTTCTATGAACTGTTTCTCGAGTTAAACCGTTCTTCCAGCGAACTCCTGAATTGTTTACAATAGAAGTCAGAATACATAATGATTATATAAAAATGAAACTTCAAGAATAATATAATAAAAGTTTTGTATATTTTGAAAGAGTTAATTAAAAGGGGGAGGGTGGGATAGAACTTCCATTTCTCTTTGTCCTTTCCCATTATTGTATCTTCTTTTTTTTTTTTCAAAATGGCAAATTAGAAAACAAAAAAAGTTGTATAGATTTCGTTTTGTATGAATATGTAGTATTATTGGGTGGGATTTTAAGGGAAGCAGGTGGCCTTTTTGTGAGTGTATGGTGCGTAATCTAGTGTATGTTGCTTGTGTGTGTGTGCCGCATGTATGAGGGTTCTTGACCTCGAGTATGTGTGAAGGACAACTTCATTGTATCCAAAGAGACCCCTAGTCAGAATTGTTGTTGGGCAGGTGCTTTTTTTCCCTCTCCCCCTCCCCTCTTAGTGTTTTAATTGTCGACAAATGTAAGAAATTGTACTTGATCTCCAAGCACATAAACACATATATGCCCTAGTATCAGGAACTATGGAACAGGATGTTCTAATCTGAATATATCTTTTTTTGGTACAAAACCAGAAGGATTGTTCTAGGAAATCGGTTGTTCTGTTTTGTAGTGAATATCTGGCAGCACTGACGAGAAAGGTTTTTCATCTTTAGAAATGGAAGACTTAATAGAGAACAATACATTTGTTGGTAAATGCTTATATGTGATTGTCGTATGATACAAAATTTTTAACAGAGCGCTTTCCAGAGGTGAGAGAGGGTTTGAAGTACAAGGATAAGGATGTGTTGGACGAAGAGATAAATGCAAAAAGTGGTTTGATGGGGGGGGGGGGGTTGTCGAGTTAATCCTTTGTAGTGAATGTAGGTTTGAGTGCTTTTCTTTGAAGAGTTTGGTAACAGTTGCGATGCTATATATTTTGTTCCTAAAACCTTCTGACTATTTTTTTTTAATAGTTGTTAGGGAAAGCAGAAGTTGTTGGAGTTTAGTGACTGATTACTGACTGACTAGTATTGTCATCCACTTGTAACCCAGCCAACTTGTCATCTGTATCAGAAGGGTGCAGATAAAGAATTTTTTTTTGAGTGCTTGCATTCTATGTGTTTGTGGCGAGGGGAAAAAGGAAGCTTATAAGATCATGATAGATGTTAAAAATCTATATAATTGCTTTGATTCTGAGAAAACAATGTATTGAAAAGAAGAAATATAAAAATGAGTACGTACCGGTACTCGAAAAACCAAATTTTCCGTAGAAGAAATGGACATAGAGTATTTTATTGTTCCGATATTACTATGCCAACTGTTACATTTCATTCAAGCGAGTCGCTCTGGCCTGGTATTTACGTAAATGAAGCATTCATTGTTCAAATCGTACAACTCCATTCTAGCAGAGTTGTCAAGTGCTAACTAAACGACTTTATAAAACCATTAGCATGTCTCGGACGTGACGTCACTGAAGTTTCCAAGGTTGTTAGAATTAGCCTAGAGAATATGGCAAACTTAAAAATAATAATAATGAATCCGAACGTAGCAGCACCAGTCTGCCATTTTGGACAGCTCAGAATTTAGAATATTAGATTTTTTTACACATAATTTAAATATTGGCATGCTAATTTCGTTAAACATAACTTTACTATTAATTAAACAACACACAAAATAAAGAGTAAATATATCATTTTTAAGTCATTACCAATCTTTTAAATTCTGGCTGCGAGCACCAAGATTAGGGATGGTGTTGAGACGAGACTGACATCAGTCTCGTTCTCGTTTCCAATTTTTGAAGACAGTCTTGATCTTGGTCTCATCTAGACCTGAAAATTCCAGTCTTGGTCTCGGTCTCGACATGTTATTCTCGAACTTGTCTCGGTCTCGTCTCGAAAGATGATAGACTTTAAAGTGAAATGGATACGCAAGTTTTCCGATTTCAGTACAAGAACAAGAATATTAATACGGTATTAAAATAGTTTGTTACATTATTAGTTTGGGGTTTAGATTAGAAATAATATTCTGAAATAGAGAGAAAAACCACTATGATTTTGAAGTAATAAAGAAGCTTTAGTTAGTAAATAAAGAATACCAATAAAATAGCTAGTTAGATGAAATTATTTCTATTATGGAAACGGATTCATATTAGGCCCATACCACAAATATGAAATTGGTATACGTAACATTAAAGTTTTGGCATTTCTAAATTATGTTTACGTTACGTTAAAAAGTATACATTTTAGTTGAAATTTTCCCACCAGAGAGATTTATAGAAATAATTGTACGTCCAGTATGTGAGAAAAAGTTTAGTTCCTTTTATACAGGAAATAATCACATGCAAGCAAAAAGAAAAGAGTGAAATCTCCACCTATAGTAACTTTCAACTAAGGAACTACCAGGACTACGAAGAAGCTTGAGCTGTCGTTGGTAAGGTATCAACGAGACGAGTTCAAACCCGTATAGATCATTTAGATTGAATGAGTGGGTCCCGAGAAATGGGGTATCAATTTCTCCCTAGTAATTTACAACTCTGGAGCTACGAGGGCTACAAAGTTGGTTGTGGTTGAGATGTCGTTGAAAAGGTCTCAATGAGAGGAGTTCGGTCCTGCATAGGTCATCCAAACAGAACGTCCGGTGCTGAACACAGGTGTACACACCTGCTACTGAGCTCCGTTTTTTTAGTAAATGATGTAAGAAAATGCCTATAATTGAATTTAGACAGTTTGATTTCCTAACGCATGCTTTACAGTCTTTACAGAATCAGTCTAGCAGAGGCTGATATAAATGAAAGAGTGTTAACAGAAGTAAAAGACTATATCAGCAGTAAGAAAGCATAGGGATAAAAATTAGCAGAAGAAAATTAATTTCTGTATTTAACCATTTTCAAATCAATCTCCAACACATTTATATTATTATTGAAAAACAACTTGATTACTTGAAATAGTTTGGCATTGATAACTTGACTTTTAGTCAAAATATAACATGTTAAATAAACTTTTTCAGAATGAAATGAATTGTCAGAAGGCTCATTTTATTATAAAGCATGATAAACAAAAGCATTCATTTAATATTATCGAGATTCATGAAATAGGTTTTTAATTTCAATCGAGACGAGAGTCTCAAGATACAAGTCTTGGTCTCGTCTCGATGCATAGTGTTTCGGTCTCGTTTCTATTCCTAAACGTTAGTCTTGGCCTTGCTAATATGCCTAACCAAGATGGGAGTCTGACGTTTGGATTCAGGTGTATTTAATGTTGGCTTATCCTCTAATTCTAACATCCTTGGGAACTTACATGACGTCACGCTGTGAGGTAGCTTTTTAGTTCTATAAATTTCAGTGTTCTCTTTTTATGAAAAAAAGGGCGTCCGGACAGATTTTCTTTGGAAATAAAATTGTGCGTTTACTAAAATACTACATGAAAAAGATAAACACAGTCAGCTGTGTTCAGAAACGTTTTTTTTAGTGACTAGCGCTGTACTAATGAGTGACTACCAATATTAAAAGATTATTAATCACACGTTAGTACAGCGCTAGTCATTTCAAGAAAACGTTTCTGAATACAGCTGAATGAGTTCCTGCATGCTTACTAGATGGTGCAACAAAACTAAGAAATGCATTAAATTCAACTCGAGAGCACTATTTGACACGTATAAGCACTATCGGACAGTCTTATGAAACTGTAAAAAATAAAAATAGACTTTAATTCAAACTTACCTAAATATCTGCTCTCTGGAATAATTTTGTTCAAAATATTTTATTTCCAAAGAACAATTAGGATGGAATTAAGCTTATACAAAATATATATGCAGATAGAGGTAGAATCCAATACTACAACTATATCATATAGATTACCTTCTGAAAACAAATAAGCTTTCTCACTATCAAAGCAACTATATTCTATTCCAAATACCTCTCACTAAGATCAATATTTCTATTATTCCACGGATTGTATTGGAAGAAAAGGCAATTAACCCAGCAATTTTGATTAATGGCTCAAATAATCAAAAGAAGAAACTTGGAGGCACAAATAAAATCAAAGAAAATGTTTACACCTTATCACAAAATCTCCTTTTAATTTCTTCACCTGGAAATTTCACCACACCAATTAATTCTTAATAGGACCAAACTTAACCAAATTTAGCTAAATTTTAATTAAACAAATTTAATTAATCTATTATTTACTGTTTAGAAATTATAAATAAAGTTTTGTGACTCAGATTAGTTCCTTAACTAAGTTTTTATCTAAAATATACTTAACAAAGTTTTCTCAATAGCTTTGCACTAGTTAGGTATTATGGATGAAGGCGCGGTGGGACCCGGATCGTGTCGGTACAGTATCCGATTCATTGCCGTTCCAACAAGAAATACTTCGTACCTATAATTATAAATATAAACTAAGGGCGAAAGTGGCCTATATTGGCCAGAAGTCCCTCTTAGGTGGCCCTGCGAACCTCGAGTAAATATACTTTATCTGCTGCTGAGTTAAATTACATTTATTTATAAGCTTTCTTTATTTTACCTCATGAAATATGCCAACCTCGTTTTCAAGAAATCTCTTTAAAATTTGTGTGAAGTGTGTGTAAATAAATAAATCATTCCAATATTATTTCTGGATTCCGGAAACGAATCACTCTATTAAGTATATTATTGTGACCCATACAGCACAAATATAATCTACAGATGTGTTACGAATAATCTCCATGGGAATATCGGAATATTCCTGACATATTCCCGGGCATGCACTTTGGTATTTGCCTAGAACTTACTACGAACATTTGAACGTCCGGAATGAACGCATATACAAAGGATATTCATTGGGATATCCCAGGAATATTTTAAGAATATGTGTTAGATATTGTTTTCTTGTGGTATATTTTTAGAATATTCCGGGACACTGTTAAATCCTTATTTGTTCCCTAATCTCAAGAGGCATTGTACGTCTATTGGGGATCGAAACGGAATATATTCCTAAAATATCCTGTGTTATGTGGGGATACAATGTTTGTTCTTTACTAGTAGGCCAAGAAGGGACCTTCGTGAAGGCTTCGGTCAAATGATATCATCTAAGACATACATTCATTGTTGGCAACGCTAACAATTGTGAGTGCTTACGGACAAGAACAGCCACAGTACTCTTCTATTGTGTGGAATGTTTATGCTAAATTTGTTGCAGGTATGTATAACGATATGGAATGTAATTGAAAACATGTATATTAAACTTTGAATGTGGTGGGGAACACTAATAGCTATGATGCCTGATCAAGACGGGTCCGACGTCTCTGATGTAATCCTCCCAAGATCTCTCAACGACACATCACGTCTCTGGACGTTGTGACTCATAAGTTATATTTTTGGAAAAGGGTTGGCAACATTGACAATACGGTGCGTGGGCACGGGGACATCCAGGATATTTTTCTGTTGTGCCGTATCAAGTTTGTTGCTGCTATGTCTAATGTAATGGAAGCAATTTAAACAATTATTTTTTTTATAAATGGGTTGGAAACACTGACCCACTTCACCAATGAAGACAGTTCCGGCAGTTCTGTGCTAGTCTAGCAAAGACATTTCCAACGACACCTCAGTAAGGTTGCCAGACCTTGTGGTTCCTGGGATTTGATTTTGCATACGGACAGGCGGACGAACTGAGCGATATTATAAGGTCGCTTTTTTTTTATATAATTACGTTTGATATCAAGCAGTGATTCCGCCAGACCCCCCTGTTGGTGGTGTGAACCCCGAAATCTTCGAGAGTACCCCAACTTAAAAATTTTTATGGTCAAAAATCGATAGAAGCCGTTTAAAACCTCACTTACACTCTCCTATTTTGACTTTACATCCCCCTCAAACTGAAAATCCTGGCGGAATCCCTGCTTTCAAGGAACCTAAGTCACAATTTGCGAATGCACATGGCAGTTTGGTAATCAATAATAGCATTTTTTTATTTGAATACTGCGTTTAAATTCAACTGTGCACTTTCCCTTATTTTCTTTCTTAAGAAAATTGCTATCTTCAGGAGAATAATAGTACGTAGGTTTTGACACGAAAGTACCTACGCAAGGTAAACCGATGGTGGTTTGGCAACAACGCATAAAACTGAAACTCGTCGTCTTGAAATGTGTCAGCAAACTGCTTTTAATCTCACTAAATTCTGTAGCAATAAAGATGAGTTAGCTAAAATATGTTTAAGACTCACATATGTTTTGTGCTCCAATAACCATTATTAATAATAAAAAAAACATGTTCTTTTTTTCCTGAAATTTCTCGTGAAGTACACTCAGACCCATTGAAAATGGCCTATGGATTTTTCAGTCTGGCACGATCTGACAATATCGTAAATAATACACTACACAAGCACAATATAGGGAACGTTAATTTCACATGAATAGGCCTATCGATTATTGGTTCGTTAGTGACATGTTGAGCTATTTCTCGAACTTAAAAAGAGCCTTTATTGGTCATTCTCTAGGGATATGAGTGTTCTCAATTGGCTCTGATTATTTTAGATATGTTCAAAATTTCTATTATTTGAGACAGAGAAGCTCTTATGATACACAGAAGACGGCCTGGCCTATTCACTAAGTTAAAACTTAATAGTAATCGCCATTAGTTTGCTCTAGATGTGACGCAACAAGCCTTGACGTAGACTTGTCTTTGTCGCCGGTTATAAAATTACAAATTTTATAAGTCCCTGAACAGTTGTATCTACTCTACACAACTAAGTTTCAACATAGGGTCATTTCGGGGATTTCCGACAGTTGTGGAATTCCGACACTTCTAAGCTTGCAACACTGAGTAGATTGCACAATAATCAGCTCGAGATATAAACAATAGTCGAGGAAGAGACTTCGTAGTGTACTGAATCTCTGCGCTGATTTATGAGTTTGTATGTTGTATTTGAGAAGGAATTTAGTCAGTGGTACTGACTTCAAGAATTAATATATTTCTAATGTTAAGCATTTTGGGGTAATCCCAACATTACGTTTTGGGGTAATTCCGACACCTTCACCAATAGTACAGGTATCTATACTTTCTTCGAAAAAATCTATGTTACACTATTCGATGAAATTACGAAGATGTTTCTACTTTTCATAGCAAACATTGTTAGTTACTACTCCTTAAAGACTTCGAAAGACTCTAAGAGCTAAGAAATCATGGCTTCAGTTTTTGATGCGGTAAGAAATAGGATGAGTCTTGCTATAGCTTTGTAAGCGTCTCACGTTCCCCGATACACGTTGCGGAACAAAAGAAGAGTAAGAAAAACAAGAATTTGAGGAGAAGTCAAACTTGGTTTGCATCAAAAGGGAACTGTACTTAGCAGAGATTCTTATGAATTGGACTAACAAATAGATTTGAAACTTCTGAAATTAATCCAATAATAAAATCCCTGAGAGTGCATATGCTCCTTCAAGTGTTCGTTATGAAACTCTGCATAAACTATCAACAATACGGAGTAATTTGATTTAATTCTGATCGAATTCTTCCAGCCATTGTTGACTTTCATTCTTAGAGGTAACGAGGAAAGCTAGTTATGCGATAAAATTTCTTTTGCATTTAATTCTCTTTAAAATAATTTCATTTTAAAATAATCTGTCAGATGTCAATTCATCGTAAAGTGTTACTGAGTACAAAATGATAGTTGTCAAATGTTTACATGTGTTTTCATTTGGTGTCGGAAGTGCCTCAGGAAATTGTCGGTACTCCCCATATAGTGGGTCAATCCCGACACTTCGCACTAGTTTCATATGAATACCATCAGTTGCCAGAGTATACACATGTGCAGAGTGAAACATGTATTACATGAAAGAAAGAAAAAAGTTTTTATAATGACGTGCAGAAATCTCATCTCAATACCTTCATAATGTTTCCTAAGATACGAAACATGCTTAGCGTGTCGGGGAACCCCCAAATACATACATCTTATAAATAAGTTATCCAACAGAACAGTTTTAAGCATTATTGAAGTTTGACACTTTGTTATATACTGCACAACGTGACGTCAATCAGAAATTGTACTACTTGCCTGTTTCGTGTATCGAGGACTGATTCTCTTTAGGGATTTCACCAGGATTTTCAGTTTGGGAGGATGCCAAGTTAAAATTGGGAAGGTGTAAGGGTTTCCTGGTGTTTTGCAGGGTTTCCATCGATCTTTGATCGTAAAAAAATCAATTTCAGGGTGCGCTTGAGAATTCGGGCGATGACATCACCACATGGGGTCTGGCAGAATCACTGATTCCCTTACTTTGTAAATACTGTTCTTCCATCATCAAACATTCTCACATATGTAGAAATATTATCTAAAGTTAACCTACTTCTGATTACGATATTCTCCTAAATTGTAACCCCTGTGTGTATGTGTATCTTAGCAATCATTAACAAGATAGTAATTCAATATCGTCGAACAAGCAATAACCATTCTTTGGATATGTTAAAATGAACTCCTTATCAACAAACCATCACAAAATAATAACTAAATCTCTGCTCATCATCTGTTCAATAACACATTGACCTAAATATTTAAACATATCCCTGATAGGTTCTTTGCATCAAATTGTACTTTGTTAGTTAATAAAAGATGTCTCTCACTATCTTTTTAAAAAGTAAACACGCTATCCATTCTCCAAACTCTAAAACAAACTACTATTACCCGATTTCATTAAATCTGTTTATGATTGAGAGAGAAACTTGTGTCATATGTCCTCCGCTCTCTCCCGTAAATGAGTACCCGCTTCCAGGCAGAAGAAACCAGTAGGAAGTCCTCTTCCCCCTTTTGGCCATAACACTCATATCGACGTCCATTTGGAAAGGAAAGAACCCGCATTGAATTGAAGACCACATAGTTTATAGCCTTCCCGCTGGGAGCTACTGGTGAATTATGACACCAGGGGAGCTTTTCTAGAAGGTGTGAATAGCCTGCAGGGGGTCGCGAGCGATGAATTGGCTGACAAAATGTCTATTCGCGTTATTAATATACTGTTTCAGATTCCTTTCCTCACTCTTTTATCTTTTTTTTCTTTTTCGCCGGTTCTTCACATGATAATAGACAGTGTAGGCAGGCACTGTTGCTTTGGTAAGTTTCGTATAATAACTTCCAAAACTGTGTACAACCAGCATGTACTTCAGTTAAGTATCAGGCTCTATTCCAGATTAGGGTAAACATGTTCATTTCATATATTTTGAGGTTAGATTAGTTTACATTGGGTAATGTATTGTTAAATTACTATGATTGTGTTTCGAACGGTAGTAGCTCAGTTAGTAGTCGCTCGCATTCGAATAGTCCTGGGTTCACATCCAGTGACCGACCATCCTAAGATTTTTTAGTGTTTTCCCTTACGTACACTAGGATAATCATCATGTTTCATCCGAACATATTTGAAGTCTTGTAGTAGAATTGTAAATACACACGAAACATTTGTTTACGTTAGTTTTTTTTTCTTAGCGTACATCCACTTCCTTCGCGGCCTGAGCCGCAGATGAACTAAAGGTTGTAAATACATTTCCAATTTATCTTCATTTGGATGTGTCCCTCTCCTTTATTACTATTTCTTGCTTTGTATCTGTTAAGCAGGGAGATACATGATCATGCGTGTATACTGAAGACGAACGCACACTCTGAGTTTCAAATGTCCGATTTTCGTGTATTTAGAGGTTTAAAAGTTGGATTTTGAAGTTACAAAATTTTGAATTTTGGAATCCAAAATGAACGTAGCACAAAAGACACTACTTAAAAAGAGTCACAAATACCTTATGGTTATAGAACCCGTCAGCTTGGGCAGTTCTGAGAGTTGTCTAACTTCCTAGGATAAAATGCAAAAGATTGAAGCCGCTCAAAACTGCTTCATCTCCAAAGTTCTTTTGATTTTCGTTTTAATTTCATATTTAGGGGTTGTTAATAATGCTTGCGACACAAAAAAAAAATAGCTTCGTTTTTAATATTAAACCTAAAAAGCAATATTTTATCAAATATACATGTTTCTTTTTTATAAAATTTCATTAACAAGTATTTCATTCTTTTTTTGCCTGCTAGTTAGGCAGCCATAAACACAGCTATGAAACCCAAGGTGACCCTGCTATAATCTTAAATTCTAAAGTTCGAATCCACTATCCCCAAAAATGAACAATTTCAGATTTAATATGAATAAATTATTAAATCTATTTTCATGAGTCTGATTAGTAATAGTTGAATACAAACTCTGTCATTTATAAATCTGGTATAATAGCAAACGCAAGGGGTATGAGTAAATTTTGGTCTTTCGATCGCCTAACAATGAAAAAAAGTTTACTATAAACTTACCACTAATTCGCCTGCGCTCGCTCGTCAAATGTGCGTGAGACATCTATAATTCCAAAGTTCGTTAAAATCTTAAACGCGTATAAAATTACAAGAGAGCAGTTATTAGTAACGTTGATGGGAATTAAGGAACATTTTCAAAGCGAAAAAAGAAATTGTAACCTGCACGGTGATGGAACTCAGGGGAAATGTGTTTAAATGTTGAATATACCTATAAAACTAAAAAACAGCAAATGTTATTAATTAAAATCATCGTATGGGAATGTGTTTATGAGAAAAATGTTCTGGGCGGGGATTGAACCTCGGTTTCCAAAGCAGCAAGCTGTCGTTTAGGACATTGTATCAGCTGGAGACGAGAAATTTCAAAAGAGTATTTACAGTGGACGTTCAAGACTATGACGTACGACACGTCAAGAAAAGGTGGAACTGAAAACTGAGAAAACAATAAACGAACTGTTCCGGAGCTTGGGAACTGTTGGTACCTCTTTTAGGCAAAAATGCTCGGGATTAGTTTACTGTCTCGACAAGGTCTACATCTTATTATATAACGTTTTATGTTCTTCTATGGAATTCAAATGATTCAAAACTAAAAATCTGTAGATTTGCAGACGGTATTTATTGAAACAGGTTTACTGATCCCTTTTATAAATTTGATTACTCACTACAGTAATCAAATAATTTTAACAAAGGACAAAGGAGATAATCACAATTTGGCACGAACAGAGCACTTGTAAATGATTATGTACTTCTAGTTGAAAATTTTAACTCTCTAAGCAGCAGCAGCATTGCAATTTTGTTGAAAGGGAAACTAATTACATTAGAGATACAGGAAGAAAGTGCTGTCATCTAACGTTAAAATTAAAAAAAAAATACTTTTCTGTACAATAACTTTATGTGCAATAGTCACTAATTTCGAAATTACGTTTGTTAGCGGTACATCATTTTTTTTATAGCCCAATTAATTACATATTTATAACTCAATGAATATTCTAAAAATATTGTTAAGGTCTAACTTCAGCACTCACCTTGCTGGTACGTTTGAAATATCAATTTCGTAGCATTAAGTTGTATTTTGGCCATTTCCTTCAAACGAAAACAGTATTGCTATGGCAACCAAAAGAATTGTTTCTTGGATGAAGAGATCAAATAATAATAAACAATACCAAATAAGTTTAAAACAATATTGTATGTCATGTACACACACATTAAACAACAATCCTGTAATCACATAATTTATGATTTAAACACGCATTAAAATATATTTTTTCTTTCAAACAGAAAACACTACTATTTTTCAACTACTTTTTATCAGTTATTATCAAGTGTGACGTTTTCACATAAAATGTGTTTTGGTAGTACATTATACTACGAAAGTTGGTTTTTAAATACAAATTTAAGTCTTTAAATATGATAAATGTTGAACCCAACAGTAAATATTATTGAGAATGATTGCAATTAGTTTATGTCTATTTGGGGTACAGATTTGGGCTCAGAACTTTCTATTCACAAATTCTAATCAATAAAGTACATATTGTGTCCTCTATTAAGCTAATAAAAATAATAGTAGATTAAAGAACTCCATTTCAGGTTTTAAGATTCTCCCTTAAAAGATTAAAGATCCTTGGAAAGACAGCAAAGATGAAAGTTTAATGACGAAGATTCATTGGAGCTTTAATTTCGCTGACTCATGTAGCCATGAGAAAATGCGTTAAAGACTTCCAGTTCACTATTGGGCCTGATACCTATCCGAGGGAGGGGCTTTAGCCAGAGCCTTCTTCTTCATGTTTTTTTCACCACGTTTTTATTAACTCTCTTTCTTGTCTGGTCTGTTCGGTACAAATCCTGTAATTGATTTTGAACTCACTTATCACCATCCGATCTCTTTGAAATGTTGTAAACTTGCTTGCTTCCGATGATAATACAATATTCAATCATTAGATATACGACAGAATAATCCAGTTAACTGTAATTAATTAATTAAATAAATAATTGGAAATTATCCTTAAATGCACGCAACGCCGCATCTATTGTCTGAAGTTTGGGTTGCCTGACTCGCAGGGAATATTTATCTATTATAAGTAAAAAATAATAATTAAAAAAGGATTTTTTAAAAAAACACGCTTTTTCAAGATGGACTAAAAATCACCTTCATATATTCACCTTCACAAATGATTCGTTACAAAAAACTCACAGTTGCTAGTAACATTTCACTTCAATGTAAACATAAGCATTTGAAGAGTGTATTTTCCGCAAAATAGAATAACTAAAAGGCAAATTTCACTAAACTTTATCACCCTTTTTTTGACCTCCCCCCCCAAAAAAAAAAGACTAACAGATTTCGTTAATTAAACACCTGTTATATATGATGTTAAGGTTGTCTGAATATATCTTAATAAACAAGACGAAATAAGATCCTCCTGATCCGTATTTTGTACAGGGCGCTGAATAGTTCGCTACTTCGAAGAGCCTGTGATATCTACTGCGTTAACAAATTACAGACTTTAGACCATAAGATTCTTTCTTCTCAACGTGTGGTTGCTTCGAGGGGCAGTAAGATGAAGATGCCCTCTTCTAGGTACTCTGGCCTTGGCACAAGAGTGGGGCTACCTTCATCAAGATTCTTTAAGCCAAAAGTGTTCACTCTTGCAAGAAAGACGATAGCTAAAATAAAAATAACAGGTTATATCAGGAGACATTTACTATAACGAGACTCACGTCCCGTAAATTAGTATATGATTAAGTTCCTTCTGCTTACATAAACTTACATTGATATTTTCCATGCATTAGTTATACATATAGTTTCGAGTTTGTCTCTTCCATCTAATACTTAGAACAGAAAACATATATGACTCATATCAGCTCAGATGCAAAACATAATATTTATTATGTTTTGCCTTTACCACATCTCGGCTACATGTATAAATATTGATCTCTACCATTCGATATCATATGCGTGTTCCTCTTACTTTTGGCACGTCATCTAACGTCCTCATTCTAATTAACTTATTTACTACAAACAAACGACAACTTGCACGGAACATTAACATGGATTGCGCATTCTCCTTCGTCATTATATCTATGGCTTTATATTAATACAACTATCAGCCTTTCGTTCTTTTATGTAGAAATAAATTCATTCACATCGCTGGAAGGACATAATTTCGTTTGGTAAGTAGTTCTGATATGCTGTGCTTAACTTAACACAATATTGGCGTTCATTCCAACGTATCATCAAATGTTCTTACAATCCTGTAATCTGTAGCCTCACGTTATAAAGTTTAGTTAGTTATATGACATTACGGGTATGTACTATCAGATCATCATTTGTGAGTTGTCTTTGATCAACTTTAGCTCTTGTCATCCAGCATCGTCCAAATCATAGTACACTCGGATAAACTTCGTTATATGTCATCCACCTTAAATGATCGTTATCTGTACAAGCAACTGGATAAGGCAGCTGGATAGATGACGTATCACACCGCAAAAATTTTCAAGAAACTGAGAATACAACAACTCATAACGAGAAATTATAAAATTGATGACATTGTCTCGTAAAACTTCCAAAGAACGCTGGTAGGTGGAACTGTTCTCCGCAGTTGTGTGAACACTCTCAACTTGAATACCAAAGTGTGCTTTCATTTCAGAAGGCAAAATGAATTTTACAAAGTTAGCGTAAGTTGAACTCTAACCGAAATTTCTTTTAAAATTACTTGGTTTGTGAGTATAAAACACCAAAAGTTTATTAGTACCAAAGATTCTTAAACATTTTCCACTATAATACAATCTTATTAAAATCTAGTCTCTATAATGTATATTAGTACCAATGATTCTTTCCATTATGATCTTACTAAAATCTAGTCTACAGTATATTGTATAAGATTCGCGCATTCGTAGCCGGTTCAATCTCACAATTTAAATTATTCTCGGGACGAAAGTGGCCTAAGCCGGCGAGAAGTCCATCCTGGGGGCCCTGCGGATCTTGTGTAAATTTACTTTATTGATTGATTGTATAGTATAATCTTACCTTCTTATTTTCAGCAGCCATAATTACATATAGATTTTTTTTTCAGCGTCCGAAGTTGTCAGTTTCACTTTTTATCTATATTCATTCAACTCTTGTATTCATTTACAATGTGTCCCATAAACAACAGTGCAAACTTCTGAATGTGAACTTTTTATAAACTTCTAGTCTACATAAAAGCAATATCCTTTGAGGATATTCAAAATGATGCGTAGTTTCGGAGACATAAGCGCTCGAAGTTTGGCGATATCGTCACAAATGCCGTCATAGCTCGATACATAATGACGTAAGACTTGTCGGCTTGGCAAATCACCCTCAAAGTAGTACTCGATACATCTATTTATGCAATGTTTGTGATTGAGCGAGTGTCACATAGACAGGTTTCCGCAGCATAAGAATTTCGTTGTCAAGGAGCTGAATGGTTTTATGTAGCAATCATAGAAATCCCCTCTAAGCTAAGGTAGCCAATCATAAAAATAAGTTAAATAGATGCATTGGGTACTACTTTTCGAGCGTGATTGCTAAGCCGACAGCGCTTACGACATTTCTAGTCGAGTTATGACGTCATTTGTGACGATGCCGCCATAACTTTGAGCTCGTGTAACTCTGAAATTAACCAGATTTAGAATTTTCTTGAAAGGAACTTTTTTCTTGGTTGTGACGTCACTCGCATCCTGCGAGATGTGCACTGTTTTGTATAATAACTTTACTCACTTATGTTACCTACCCCCAGTCATTTATATAAACTCATCTTTTGCATTTCTCAATATTTCCTGTGATAATTTTCATCCCGATTGCTATGTATACAGATCTGGTGTACGAAATCGTTTATTCAAAAGTGTTGATCTAAATTTTATCTTGGATGAAATGGCATAAACCAAAGACTGTCAATATCTCAAAAAATAATATCTAAAGGACATTTTACAAATGATTTTAAATTTATATTTTGCACTACATCTAATTTTACTATAAGGTCTATGTTCGGAGAAACGAACATGTACGAATGTTGACGAACAAAATGTATCTGTACATGTTTACAGCTGCTGTTCAATGTATCGACACTTATTCTTGGAATTCAGCGCAAACATTACTAGACTGATTAGTAACTGTAATAAAAAGGCTCTTCCTAGTCATTTTGTTTCTTTGCATGCTTTTTCCTGTTTACACACGCAGTGGCCCACTTAGAACACTGGGCTGCACTACATACATATACATACACTGTTGTAAATTTTTTTATGTATCTTTGAGTTGCTCAGTCCGTACTAATAAATCTAGCCTTTCAGATTAAAACCAAATCCTACGCCCATAGCGGAATAATAGTAACTGTCTCATAATAAAATACATAAGGGTACGTTCGGATACGTTATATGGTTTGATGGAAATAATCCTCTCTCAGAAGTTTGCAATCATTATTGCAGGGACACGCGATATAATGATGTTATCATGCAAGTAAGTATAAGCAGTCATGCTTGTCGAGAACGGTGTGCTGGGTATTGCTGCAACAATGGAGGAAGGTCATCTTTGGGGGACTGGGAACCCATTTTAAAAGTAAATTGTTTACATAATCACCATTTTATGATGTTAAAAATTAGAATTTTGGCTTTAGAGTTAGCAACACTTTCAGTATGTAATTAACAATTTTGTTTTGTAAACAGGACCAGAAAACCTTCCTGCAGTATGGCTGTGTTAAATAATTCATAAGTAGAGACATACAATCTCTTCTAATCAAAGCCTTAGGATTATATTGGCCGCGTATCTGCTATTAAATTCCTGTGGAGATACGACAATATGGTACTCAGGCGGCGTAATGTAGAATTTAAAGTGAACAAATAACTACAAGCGTTTCTTTCAAAATGTAGCCCACTTTCAAACAAAAATCTTGTAAACATGTGAAATGTTTGAGTAATGCGTAATCCTATAATAATATTAAAAACCTAACGATGTTTAATTTTTTTTTTTTTTTAATGTGGATATTTTGATTATAATTATGTTGGAATAATCCTATATAATCTATTCCGTGGTGTGTGTAGAGGAAATATGGCCCCTCCCCGCAAGATATTGCTAGGTTTGACCCAGTGGAATCATCGGATGGGTTAGGTGAGGGACATGTGGTTGGTTAGAAGACGGTCCGGAGGTTCCATAGCACACAAGTACCAGCTGGTTCTCCACTGCCTGATTAACGTGATTACTTTCGTTTATGTCATTTTTTTGTACTGGATATTGTCATACATAACTCGTATAATAGCAAGCAAGACGTCTGCTCGCTCTCATCTCATATAACAGAGATAACTCTTGGATGTATTTGGATATAGAATCACTGGATTAGCCTTTATTAAACGCAACGAAGGCTTTTTAATTGAAGATTATATTCATAGCCATGAAATATTATAATAATTCTAATTATCATTAATAATTATAATGTAATTTATATGAGTGTTATGAACAACCTGAAGGCCAAGATAGCACTTGTTCAATACATGTGAGATTACAAATTAATTGAGTAATACAAATGGGTACATGAGAAAAACACCAAAACCACAAATAAAGTGAGCTGTAATACAATTAGCTACATGAAATAATAAAAGACACATGTGCTGATATTGTTAAATTCGTACCATTGATTAAACATAAAACCAATTAGCTTGCGAGACTCACCAATAAGGTCATTGATATTAAAATTCAAGTTAGAATGAAAAAAATAATGCCAAAATCCTTAATAGTTTCGACTTTCTCTATTTCAATATCTCTCACCTTATAATAGCTTACATACTTTGCGACTTTTTCGTAATTCTTTTTTGATTTTTGATTTATGGCCTATAGGCATCTAAGACTCAGGTCGTCGTATAATTTATAAATTGGTTTTTATGTATACTAATTTCCATTTTGTTTCTAATACATCACTCATCAATGTTATCAATATTTGTTTGAAGAATGTAATTATCTGTAAAGTTGAACATAATAATAATAATATTAATAATAATAATAAGTATTTTCACCATTCCCATGCATAGCTCTACTCCATCAATCATGCTAGGAAGAGGAATTTTCCTAAAGGGCTGGTTCTAACCAATCAATTGTTACGATTGTCACGAAGACGTAACAAATGTGAAGTTACGTATCCTATCTTGCAACAAAACAACAATAGCCTCAAGGCTCCTCCCACCCACCTCAGAAAAAAAAGAGGGACAGATGCAGAAGCTTCACTAATGCGCTTTATCCACAGTAGCCAGTGGGAAATGCCTCCTCTGTCCCTCTCTTCGTCTTCCCAAAATGAAACCCCCCCTCATTTCTATCAAGAGAGAGAGAGAGACAGACAGAGAGAGAGAGAGAGAGAGAGAGCGACCCTATTACGTCATGCTCGGTACATTTAATTTCACACTTTTAGCCTCCTGAAAGGAGTTTGGATTTCTTCATCGAGGCATCAAAGACAACCGCCTGGGGGACTCCCCGCTGGTTCTCTGAGTCTGTTCTTGCTCCGTCTTGTTCCTTTGTTTTTAAAGTTTTTTTTTTTGCTTCTCTATCTTCTCTAAACCTCTCTCTTTCTCTCTCTGTCTCTCTGATATTTTCCCACCTTATTCTCTCTGAGACGATACCCGTAACTTCATTGAATTGAAGATGATTTCAACTCCGAATAAATTTCACTTTTCTTAGACATGGATTACGAGTATCTCCCGCTACCGCGAGATGTCACTACCCTTAGTGTTCTAAGTAGTTTTTCTGTTTCTATGCCATTGCTACCATAATTTTGAACAATTGTTACTTAGAACATTAAAAAAAATCGTTTGTTCCGAAAATAACTTTAAAATGGGATTTGTATGTTTCTATATTATCTAATAGTAACTTTTTAAACACACTTCGATTAAATATTCAAATGATATGTGAATGATTATTTATTATGTTTTAATATGTTATGGTGGCACAATCAACTTACCCACTCCTACAACTCAATCAACCACTTTCAACGGACGTGGAAAAAGTCATCGCAGTCGCCGTGTATTTACAGGAGATATTTATTCGATACACATCATATGAAGAGAAATCGCCCTGCAAATTGATTGAACCTAGGATCATAAGTATTACAACCTAGCATCGAAAATCACATATTAATGTTTCTATAATCCAACAAACTACCCAAATCCGTTTTCTCATATCACCCTATTCAGTTAATCCCAACCCTCAGTAAAATCCTACAACGTAACATTGTTAAACGCGTTGACAGTTCACACCCACCTACACAATATCTGACCATTAGGCAGTATTCAGACCCGGCTATAGTATCCAGGATCAACTGTTAAGACTCATCAACCACTGTATATATATATATATATATATATATATAATAATAATAATAATAAATCACAGCCATATTCAATCCACTAGTGGATGAGGCCTCTTCCGGAAGGGAGGAGTTGGTCTACTGCTCCCACACTGACCAGACGGGTTGGGAGAGGAGAGCCGAAGCTCTCACTGTGATCGCCACTGTCTTTTATTCACAGCAGCTCCCCAATTGTCCTCACGATGCTGGGTCAACACCGAAATTTTTGAGCCCCCACCGGGAATCGAACCCGGGACCGCTCGCACTGAAGTCGAGCGCGCTA
>JAGDQP010033243.1:0-20786 GCA_022664845.1 Lepisma saccharinum
AATTGTTCGTTTTCTTATTTTATGACGGTATGTGGGTATCTGTGTGTGTGCGTGTGTGTCTGGATAGTCATCCGTAAGTCAAGGGACAGGGAAATCAGTAATAAAAAATATATTGGTGTCCCTGAAACGTGGGACGAGGTGCTTCTTTTACAGTACGTACAGCATATAGATGTCATGCATCGAAGAACTAAAAGACAATAAAATTACTTACCAATGGATCTTCTCTTTTCAGTCGGTTCCTCCTCAACATTTGAAAGCAGGAAACTTCCTTGAAAGTATTTTTCTTTTTTATATTCAAGCATCTTTTCGACGCAGCATTATATTCAGAGAAAGGAAACTACTGTTCGTATTCTGCGTACCTTCCTATTTCAACGTAATGTAAAGTAAGTGAAAAAAACTTTTAAAAGACATACTTTTCTTAAACCATTCGTACTAGAAAGTAAAAAATAATTGTATTTATGTAATACTAAAAAGAAAGCATGAGGCGTGCTCTCACAGTCACTTTATAAGTACTTGAATTGTCACGCTTCATGTTTTTCTTTTTAATCATGCATAAACAAAATTATTTTTCACTTTTTAGTACCAATGGTTTAAATAAGGTATATCTTTAAAAAGTTTTTAAAAATATTTTTCGAGTTATTTCGGTGTTGTGACCCATATCCCAAACTGTTCTGAAACCAGTGAAACAACAGCTCGTTGTAGGCTATTATTTATTTTAGGATAAAGTAATTCGTATTAAAATAAATGCTTTTAAAATATATAAATATATACAAATATATGAAAGTAACAATAGAGTATTGTATTATCACCTGACTTACGTCGCTGTGCAAAATTTCATCATTATACAACGTCGGGAAATGAGTTAAATTCGCGTTGCAAGATTTGAGAACACCAAGAACCATTGTGAGCTGAAGGAAAGAATGTAAAGAAGCAAAAATAGGGTGGGTTGATGGGATAAAAAGCCACATTTTTATGTCGGGATTATTTTTTGTGTGTAAACATGCTTTCATTCAGCACTCACAGCTATGAATGTCTTCTACCACACTTCTAGAATTTTATAAGTCAACAAATAGAGATGGATCGATACCAGAATTTCTCGATACTCGCTATACTTATTTCTAACCTTTGATACTTGTTTCATAATGTAATTGAATGTATTCAATAATATTTAAATTATTTAAAATAATTATGTAAGGGTATTGGTTTCCTACATCCGTAATTTAACTCTGTCGCTAATCATAGATACTTAAACGCAATACATAAAAGTAATATTAAAACATCTATAAAATTAAGGTTATAGACCTAACGTTCTATCTTGGGATTATCTTCAGATTAAGATAATAGTGTCAAAACTATCGAAGTATCGAAAAAGTACCGAGTTCATCAGTTGAGGTATCGATCCATAACGATATTTTACAAGTATCAGTGGTTTCGATAACATTTTTCCGATTTTGTTCCGCCAAGATTCTGACAGAACTTGTTTGTAGCAACTTTCAGATGACAACTTTGTATAACTTTTGATGTGACAAATTTGTAACAAATTTATCACTTGCCATGAGGCAACGTTGCTGCAAGCTTGTAGCAAGTTTTCAGACTTGCAATACAAATCTTAAAGATTTACAATGAGAAACTAGATGCAAACTTGCTGTAAGTCTTCTATGCTATCTGGGAATATCAGAATATAGAAAAAAATTGTCACTTATCCCATGTTTATTGACCAAAGACACACAAACATAAAGTTGCAAAAATAATTGTAAAATGGGGTAGTTAATTCTCTCTTTCTCTGCCGTCCTGATCTAGCACATATGTGACATATACATATCGCTGGAAACGTTTTAACAAGACAAACACAAAGAAATGTCGATTTGGTCAACTTTCGGCACGAACTTTGAAGTGCCGGAATCTGAAGGAGAGTGAACCCCTTATCACATATATTAGTTATATATAGTTGAAAATGTCTTGAGAATACAGTGATAGTGTTAGTATCGGAATTGGCTGATCGTAAGTGGTCGAAATCGGCATTTTTAAATTAATCTTTTTCTAAAGTTTTCAATTATGTGTAGCAAATATCAGTGGTTCACTCCACTCCAGATTTCGGCAAATTTTTGTGTACATTCCGAAAGGCTCTGAAATTTTCATTTCTGAGTTTGTCTTGTGAAGACATTTCCAACGATATATGTACTATCACTGTTTCACCCCCGTTTCAGGTTTCGGCACTACTACGTAATGGAGCCTTTTTAATTCTTCCCTTATTATACACTTATTATTAATTCTTTCCATATTACGTTTGAACATCGTTTCTTTCTGAGGTAACCGGGACCGGTGGTGTTAGTCTCAAAGCACGAAATATACGAAGCCCAAATGTTCTTAATAACATTATAACATATGGAAAGAACAAAATCACTGCTCATTGTGTGCAGATAAGCCCACACTGACCCTCGTTAAGGGCATTGTGAATAATTTTCTGTTTGAAACGTTAAATATAGGATATACGTATTAAAATCTTTTTAACTCTTTGGTCACAGGAAAACAAAGTTTCGTCTAAATTAGTTTTTGTATGTAAAATAATTATCCATGTCCAGAAGAATATTTATGATTTATAGGTTAGGGTCCCGTGGTTTTGTGAGGAGTGCATGTCTTTAGTGAGAAAGATAATGTTCTCAACATTCACAGTAAATAATTTCAATATGAGTTTCTCTTTCTGCTATTTATGTGAGTATATAATTATAATGAATCATATTTAGTCATATACTACATAGATCAGCACTATATATAAGTTAGGATTAATGAAATCACTTCTCAAGGAATCTCACAAATAACAGTGCTGATTTATTCAAGTCATTGGAACAAGACCAGGCCAAAGTTCGGTTACCCAGTGACGATTTGATTATCGAGTCATTTGTGTCAGATAAGGTTTCTGGTCCGAACTGTAACAGTTGTAGATGGTTTCGTTAGTATTTAGATTCCATTCAAATATTACAATAGACTTTCAGGAGGTAAGTTTATTTCCAAAACATATACTGTGTTTTGCTTACCGTTATGTCCAGGGTCGTAATTAACACCACCGTAACCCTCACGGCGTGGAGTCGGCGCAGATGCCGAGACTCAGTAATAATAAATCCGTGAATATGGTCGCACCAACTGAAAGTTGAGGAGGGAAGGAATTCAGATCCAGTTAGTTATGGCATTGAGTATGTATGTCACTTCGTAACCATGATATATTGCTTTATGAAAAGTTCATAATAAATCGTACGTCTCAAACATATATCGACGGTTAACAAATGATATCTCGCATCTAACACTTTTGTTACCTAAAGTTGTTGTTGTATAATTATTGAAAGGGAAAAATGGTGGACATTCCAGTTGAAACTTCGTAACAAGTAAACGGGCAATTTTCCTCTGGGCTTATTGGTTACTAAATTTCAGCTCGAAGGTCTCCCATTTTTATATGCTTTCAATAATTTGTTAGCAATATCTTTAAGTGACAAAAAATTCTAGATACGAGGTATAAATCTTGATATTTGTGTTATCTATTTACGTTGATTTTCCGTACTCGTTAAAATGGTTTACGAACACTTTTATTAAACATATTTCTTACTTCTTGATAAACATCACACATTTCTACATAAGAGTTAATATTCAGACACATCATTGAATTGTCAGGAAAAATCAACAACGCCTTATAGAGTACTTAAAAAACAAACAAAAATTCAATTGATTACTTGTTGGCAGTTACATTATTTAAACCATTTCCACCAACCACAGTAATTATGAGTATTTTGTTAGGATAAGTTAACTTGAAAAATAAGATACTTACTTCTTTCAGTTTGTAAGTACCTTTCTCGACTAAATATACTTATCAAAATAATGGATAATGCATTAAGTAATTACCTATATTCCTATATAGAGAGACCGTGTGTAGGCAGTAGTAAACTGTTCTGTCCATATAATCAATTATGTCTTATTAGATATAGATCAATACAAAGTACACTGTTATTAAGGAATATGTTATTACTGTGAATAATGATCATGAAGAAGGCGGTCGGGCAGGCATCGTGAGGAAAACATAAGACCATTCTTTGCGTTATGAAAGACTTCAAACAAGAACGTATATGATCTTCATGTATCTAATAACCCCCGGAGTCCCTCAAACACACCGTAAACCAATAGTCAACACTAAGTACTGGCACTAATATTAAAACAAATATTGATTTATAGAGTTTGTACAGCATTTTCTCCAGAGCACATTACTTAATTAGTACTTTCATGTAAATATTTCTGTATGTAGCAAGAACGTAGTACAGTTTGTTTCTTTTCACTCATTTTGTGAAGCTTATTTACACTAATGCATTCTTACAACTATAGGAGGAAACATGTAATTACCTAATACATCATACGTTTGACATCATACGTCATAAAAATATATTTATTTGACTTAGTTAAATACATCATAATTACTTTTCGTCAATTCGTAAAGCTTATGAATATAAACGTTATATTGTTTTGTTCTCGTGGGAAACATATTATTTTCATAATTTGGAAATATGTTATTTCGCAGATATTTCTGTATGATTTTCTTTATCATGTATAATTATCATGTATCATGTAAAACCCACACACACGATGATCGTACACCACAAATCCCACATAGCTTGAGCAGGGATCGAACCAACGATCCCTAGCACCACCAGAGGTGAACGTTATACCAGTTATCCACTGCGGTCCTCACCTACAGATGTGTTCAACTTATTAGACTCAGTTCCGAAAATCCCAAAGTCCTAGGAATGGCAAAGAAGCGCCTCAAATGGACACATGAACTGAAACATTGAGCTTCTGTTAGGAGAAAACATGTGAGTCATGTTTCTCTGTGCTCGATTCAGCGTTTATGATATGGGCGATGTCGACCTAAATAGAAGTTTCAATTGAAATATGTAAAATCAACTGTGAAGGATACGAACCTACTATAGTTTTGGGATGCAACATGTGTTTTAGAAACTAAAAGGCTTCATATAATAGAGGAAACAATAAATTTTGACCGATAAATAAGGGATCGTCACGTAAGGTACGGCCTCCTGGTTCGGTTACGATCCATATTAATAATAGAGCTCAACGGCAGAAATTTAAGAATGACAAAAAACGTGAAGGACATTGGTTCGTGTACTTTCGTAGGTGGAGAATAGCCCCGACGTGAACCACCTTGAAAATTTCTGAAACTTCATGAAGGAGATGCTGAAGAATAAGAACAGTAAAGCCAAACAACAGTTGATCGACAAAATCAAGAATTTATGGAATAACAATAGCGATTTGCAGCATAAGTATACTAAACTTGTATGTAGCATTCCACAAAGGTAGAATCAATTGATGAAAAAGAAAGGCTTTCATATGAACTAATTATCTTTGTCAGACGTAATTTTCTTCCCACTTTTTAATTTGTTTAATGTTTGTCATGTAGAACTAAACGGTATGTGGTAATTTTATCTGTGTATCATGCACAAATTGATTATTGCTTTCGAAAAGCTTAAATGACACACATTAAAACTGAGTAAGAAGCTAAATAAAAGTAACTAGAATAAAGTAAAAACCTGTGTACAATGTACGTGAGCAAATCGAAAAGTCTTTGCCTCTGTTTTATTCTGCCAAAATATTAGTGTGATTGAGACACCGAGATTTACATTCAAAGCAAGATGTTTGTCTTGAAACGGCCCAGCGCTAACTCTTGGCTGCTCTGCAGCACGGCACCGTTGTCAGGTTGGCAAAGTTAACTGTAGTGCTCAATACGCCCACGTCGTAATAGCAACAAAGTGTTACTCGTTATTTATGGAGCACGGGGTGAATGCCTATCGAGACCGTAGGGAAATGACCCCTATTTATGGAAACAAGTTTCTCGTTTTGAGAAGTGTGCGGTGGTATTTTGAGCTCAAAAAATGGCCGAGAAGATGTTAATGACAATAATCGGTAAGGGAGGACGTGATCCTAGCTAACAACTGACAATATTACCCGCGTGGGTGGGGCAAAGGCCTAAACCACTGTGGTTACTATGTGGAAAAATAGTTAAAATTTTCTATGTTTTGATTTTTCTGGGATTTTTTTTATTTTGGCTGAAAAATAGGGGTAAAAACTTTTCGATTTGCCCTTGTAATGTTGAGGTTAATAATTTGAACATATCTTTATATATGTATTTAAAATAGTTTCATAAAACTTTGTACAGTCACCTAGCCATTTCTACTGGACCGATCTTATTGATTTATAAATTGTTCGTATTTACACCTAAATGTATTATAAAGTATTCGCAACCCTTTCCTCCACTCCAACTTTAAACTGAGCAGCCGTGGCTCAGTGGCAGTTCGGGCAAAGCATTCACCCGAGACGGTTAGCGTTTACCTTGCTCTGCGGTTAGAGAGCTGATTCACCTGTGACCTTTTCCAGCGAAGCTAAATCCATATTTTGTTTGCGAGTGTGTGTTGCTTTAACAGAATTGTTCTTCATAAATCGTATTGAAACTATAACTGGTTGATCACCCCTAATACGGATATATTCATTCGTGATATTCGATAAGGTCACTTATACAGGCATACGTCACGATTTTTCATTCAGATAGAATGTCGAGATAGTGGTGATGAAAGTGTTAATAGTTAATGTGGGCCAGTTTTGAAGTTTTATAAAATGGATCTAAGCTTTGCAGTTTAGTTTCCGTCAGGTTGGTAAGCTACCATCCTCGTACACCTACACTTATGTATTCATTTAGAACTAGATTTAGAAATTCCCCATGGATTAGCCAGGAATTAGACATGTTTAGAAAAATACCTGTAGTTTAAGTTATAAATGAGGAACTAGGTAATTACATTCTTCAACAGATGCATAATAAATTATTTTATGAAGAGGAAAATGGACGGCACGATATTACAATCTCTATCACTGACCAGTACCCTACACAAGTTTTGATATCACAATGTCTCCTTGAGCTCTCATAATGTGTAATAAGTTTTTGTCTCATTATGGCCAAGTTTTGTGGATTGAGAACTTGCACTGTTCACCTGATCATTTCCTCCCCACATATTAGGGCAGAAAAATGTTCGATAATACTTACAAGGGAAGTAACAATAAGCTTATATCGAAACCTACCGTTAAATTTCACGCAGAGGAAGGAAGTCCCACAGAAAGACCACACACAAAAAATCAGCTGCTCTTTTGACCTGGAAATATCCTAAATGGCATGTTGAAATGTCCCTCACCACTCTCGGTAAGTGCACAATAATAAGTGCATTACCACACCTTGTAAACTGCGTGTTAAAGAGTAAGGTGAATAACAATACGTGGGTACATACTAGACCTAGGGGAAAGTCGTATGGTAGGGTAGACCTTGACGGCGGCGATCTTGAAATCCGCCATCTTGAATTCAGGTCAAGTTTTCTAAATAGGAATAGTGTAATGTGATACATGATTTTGGACTAGAGTTCAATCAGAAAAACAATGGCGACGTTAGTTTTAAGATACGCGCGAGTGGTAAAATGTTACAGGCATATTAATTGTTTATGTTTCCGTTGTGCAAAAATCCCTTACAATACAACGCCTTCTAAACTGTGTGTTAATGATAATAAGTCAATAACAACATGGTGGATATATATGAAGTCGAGAGGAAAGTCCATGATAAGTGGGAACGTGACGGCGGCCATCCTGTAATCGGCCATCTTGAATCAGACAAATTTTGTAACTAGAAAGGATAGCGTGCGACACTTCATTTTAAATGCTCTCGCCAATCTAATGGTATGCCTATTTTTGCTCTATCATTAACTAGTACAAAGTTAGGGCTGTTTTGATTGTGTACCATGTATGCACTTATTACTGTGCACTTGCCGACAGTGGTGAGCGACATTTCAACATGCCGTTTCGGGTATTTCCAGTTCAAAAGAGCAGCTGATTTTTTGTGTATATTCTTTCTGTGGGACTTCCTTTCTCTGCGTGAAATTTTACGGTAGGTTTCGATATGAGCTGATTGTTACTTTTCTTGTTAGGAAACATATTCCGTCATACACAAAAGTGAGAAGGCACAAGCTATTTTTGAACTACCGCATACAGATACCTACTTGTCGAATTTGTGACATTTGTGAACATGTCAGTAATCAATGTTCAAAAACAAGAAACAATCCTGCATCGACTATAACCGGGGCAGCAAGTGCCGCAAATAAGGAAAATAATCGTGCCAGTTTTACTAAAGTACAACTACTGCTCCTCATATACAAATTTTGAAGCGTTTTCAGTGCTTACTTCTAATAAATGGACTTATTCGTTTCCGTTACGTCCTTCTATAGGGGAAGAAATTAGTGCTCAAGATGAGACAACCGTTGTTCAGAAGGATGCCACTTTCTTTGGAAGTCCTAGCGCCTCACAAGGAAGAAAATAATCACATAGCCGACTCTATTAAAGTCGCTTAGGTTGTTGCATTGGAGGGCAATTTTTCTTCCCCACCCCCGAATTTACTGAACCAGGACCTCCGCCGACAAATGAAGAGGTAAGTGACGAACGTAATGTAACTAGGGAAAGAGAATATCATTTTCTGAACTACCCAGCGATGCAATTTCTGTACTAGGCGAACAAATCTAAAACATAGATACTGGAATGCTGTTTGATAGTGGCGTTAACAAAATCGGTTTAATAGTTCATGATACCACAGAATAAAACAATCAAGGTTTGTTACTGTTAACATAACATTGCGGAAAATATTTTAGATCCTTGTCAATATGAGCATGGTAGCCATAAATTAATATCGATGCTACTTACAAGGAGACTTACGGAAGTGTAACTCACCGATTTTAATGAAACTTTGCATACTTGTAGAACATTGAAAAATAATCGACACGTATTTTTTATTTCACCAATTGTGTAGGTTTAAGGGTAGAAACCACCATGTGAACGTTAGGGTGGTCTTGAAACAAAGACAGAAAACAATTACTTAATATAGAAGAAACAATACTGCCAGGGGGTTTAGGACAGCTGATTCAGAATCGGACGTCAAAAATACAAAATTCAAAATGGCGGATCCAATATGGTGATTACAATTACAAAACGTCGTCTGGTTTGAAATGCTCTGCAGCTAGGCAATAGCAATTACAGTTTACAGGGGTTACTGGAAGAAGATGCAGACCGGTCTGAAAGCCCCTTCTGTTCTGATGTTAACGGGATGCTTGATTAAAGTGAGTCTCGTCACCACTCACTATTCGGAGTGCTTATTTATAGTGAGTCACCTCGCCTCTCACTGTGTCAGAACTTCATAAATCTTCAATTGTTATAATTATTAATTTATAGCGACAATATTTTACAGTAATGATATTCCGTAAAAAAGTGTGTGCTGCATAAACATTCTTTACATCATTCTTGGCACACACCTTATTATGGCAATAACTGTGCACAAATCGCAAAATGCTGCACAATCTTTGAAACAAAATTTTAAGGAATTTTCAAACTCAGGTGTTTTTTCCTTCCAAAATTACCACCCCTAACGTTCACAGGGTGGTTTCTATTATTAAACCCGCAGCATTGCCGAAATGAAAAACGTACGTGTCGACTATTTTTCGATGTTCTACAAGTATGCAAAGTTTCATTAAGATCGGTGAGTTACACTTCCGTAAGTATCGTTGTTAGAGGCATTAGAGATGACATACAATATTCATATAGATATAAGTCTACTCATAATGCCTTACTTTCTTTGAACTTTTCCAAAGCATTCGACTGAGTAAACCACCACTATATCTTTAATATACTACAAGATAAAATTTTCTTGTTGGGATGTGTTGAAATGGTAAAACAAATTTATACAAATCGAGCTGCATGTATTAACTTCCAGTTTTCCTCTGCATGCTGGAATATTACAGGGTGACCCATTATCTGGTATTAACTTAATATTACAATCTCACCTGTCATAACTCTTATTATAACTTGAGTCCCCGGAGTTACTCTATATTATAATACTTCGGTAGTCCAAAGTTATTTCGACGATGTTCATGCTCATTAGTGTATGCAAATATTGTTGTTTGTATGTCCGTAAACCACGAGCTCAAAAACAAGGTAGGGAAGACATTGACGTTTTCTTGATATGTATAACAGTAATTAGACAACTTTGCTTTGGGAATAATTTGAGACTGCTTAAATGATTATCACATTCCGCAGAACCGTTTTAACATCATTGTGGGCCCCTGGGCAGAACAATATACGCCGATGAAAACGGTAAATAAAATTGGATCGTGACGCAAAATCAATTATATATCTTTAAAAAGATATATTTTTCAAACTTTTATCTAATAACAAAACAAGTATAAATATAAGTTTCATCACAAGCAGTCATACAAACCTCAATACTGTATGATTTATCACTTACATCCAAGTAAGATTAAATATTTTATGAAAGATTAGAAAATAATGTCCAATAAGGACTTCATATCTTGTCACGTAAGTCTAAATTCATCCCAACACAAATTTGCCATTCTAAGTTTATTTTAGAGACTACAATTTGAAAAAATGAAAAAGCATTATAAACTAAACCAGAATTTTTCAAACTGTGGTACGCGAGGTTGCTGAAAAAATAAAGATTAATCATATAATTGACGTGACGTATTGTCACTGATTGTACGAGGGAGTATCTGAAGTCCAGTCCAATTTTCTTCAGAAATGGCACACTCATAGTTAAACACATGAACTAAAGAAACAAACCTTTCAGGCCTATATATCACAAGTTTGATTTCAGCAGTACAGGATAAAAACAGAACTGCAAACACCAAACAAAATAAAAGGAACCTTACTAATAAATTTCAATTAATAATTCCTGGTACACCTCTTTTTGATAAGTTTGCTACGATACTTAAAGAAACAATGCATTACTTACCTATTAAAAACTTACGTATTAAAGACATAACTGAGGTAATAAAAAATTTGCGCAGATGTATTTCAAATATAAATAGAGAGCAAAAGTTTAAAATAATATGCCTACTATTAATTCGTCTTAAAGTAAAACGAATTGTTTACCACAGAATGTACAGTGCATTTTTGCTATGTAAAAGAAATAAATCAATGTTTTGTTCATACATTTTTATATTATTGTTCCATTGTATTATTAAAGGTAGGTACCATCTTAGCTTTAAAGAATCAATGTGGCTCAAACGTTAGCACGTCTGACTACGAATCGGACGGCCCAGTTTCCGGACCTTCTAGGGGTTGTAATCGACCCAACTATAATTAACTAATCAGATTTCATGTTTTACCTCTTGCCTTTTTTACTGTTTACAAGTTAAGCTAACCTATGTTAGGTTAGGTTAGAGGAATTGTTAGGTTATTTTTACACATACCCACCTTGAAACTTCACACGGTTGACACAATCAGTTACTCATCGTTCATCGGATTCCAGCCGCGAAAGGCTCTTCCCGGTTTCAGTTCCCGATCAGGACGCTGGAGATTTTTTTCAGTGCAACGATGCCTTGCACCCTGAGATGCACTTAGTCTCCTATCTAATTGACTACCAAATTGTTCCTGGTACTCCTGCGCACTTTGGGAGGTAAAGATGGTTGTGCGTGGGACAAAACACCGCACCTCACTTCTTGCCTTAAGTCGAGAGTAAGTGGAGCGCTACCTCTATACCTCGTATGCGGTATTCACGCGTGTGCGCATCGCTCAAGGGATACCTTCATCTTACCATCCCAGTATTTGTCTGTGTGTCCGAGGGAAAATATTGAAAGCTCAGCCACGATGATCGGCACCAGGGATCAATCAAGGGACTTCCTCATTACAAGACAAGCACGCTAAAGAATGCTTTACGTGCGAATTTCGTAAGCCATAGAGTTAGTTATTTAGGTAAGCCAGTCAAAATATTTGGGAATCAAAGCACTAACCAATGCAGTTTAGATAGTCTCCTATCAATCAGTAGTTAGTTTTCACATCGGAAAAGCGAACAAAACAATTTCGTACGTTGTACAACTTTTCAAGAACCTACTTGTAAGAAGCGGATTTTGAGATCCTAATTATATTTTAAAAGTTATCTCTTAACATTCGTCATTGCTGATAAAAGCAACTGACTTGCAATTTTCTCAAGTTGAATAAAAAAATTAACAGATTAAGGAATTTTAAAAAAGTAAATGTTTGCAGGAAGTATTTAAATTAGTACGGGGTTCCCAGAACCATATGGGGTTGGTGCACCCTGGTAATTACTTACTGCACTCATGTATTAAGACAGCCTTGACATTTGCGGAAGTATTAAGAACGATTTTGTTTGTTTCAAGTTTAGATATTGCAATGATAACTTCCTGTGGTGAAATCAAGTATCATAAAAATCAAAGATGGTTGTCAAAATAATTACGATATACATATCTTGTATACCTCCGTTAAGCTCTATTTACGAGCTTTTATTTTATTGAATTTGTTACTTAAGAATTTTTTACCTAAGGTAAATGTAATTTTCTCTAGCAATAATGCTATTGATGATAGAAGATAACCTACACTGATCATGAGATAGGCAGATTGAAGATCACTCAGGGTAATACGTACAGGTTTACCTGACATCTCAAATTTGAATTGTAGTATTGATTCCATTTTTCTTTCCTTCATATTGCGTATTGTATCCTGTCGCCACTTCTTGATAAGACCACTCTCAAGCATCAAGTTAATAATGAAATTTATAGTTGACTTTAGAGGTGATCTTTTCTGAAATACCATACCAACATTCATTACAACAACCTGCTGTTCCAATAGAAGCAACGAGTTCCAAGTTGTACTCGAGATGTATTCGGCATCAGCAGCATAATCCTTTTCCAGAGTTTCAACAATAACACTGTATTCACCAGAAAGAAGTCTCTTATTTACCTCTTCCTCGGAGTTCAATAGGTGAAAGTGGTTCATAAGCAAAGCGGATTCTGGGTAAATGTCTTGAGACATATTCAGGACTAAAGTTATAAAGAAGTTGGAAGATCCCCATTGTAAATTACTATCAGCAAGTTCTTGTAAAGTTCTAAGAGGATCTGGGAACGTTGGAATTGTCTGAAAAGAAACTAAACTGCTACAATAAAACACTGTTACTAGATAATAGACGAACGCTGTGAACAAGAAATGCATTCTAGGTGGAAGATGTATAGGGTCAGGTACGCCATGTAAAGTAAAAAGATTCATGGATTGCAAGAAAGTTAGGCGAAAACTTTTGCTGTAATCGGTTTCCTTAACATTTGGAAATATGTTTCTGTAAATGCGGGCAATGGCAGCAAGAAAGAATGGACAAAATAAGCTAAAGAATGCTGTAATAGCCCACACATCAGTTTGAAACGGCAATGCAAGAGCTGTTAGTTTAGACAAAGGTTTCGGTTTAGGAACAAGAAATGTCAAACCAATTCGTATGTAAGGTATACTATTTGACACACCTGGAACATCTCCAAGAAATATACCAGAAATACCAACATCTGCACACCTCTGTGCAATGTCGCCCAAAATTCCATGCGGTGGCACTGAATGACCCCATCGGTCTTTATTGTGTATACTGACCACAGAGATATTAACGTTTAAAATTTTAGCAATTTCTTCTAGAATGTGGAATTCAAAGCCTCCATACACCATTTCACCTTTCGAATTCTTTTCAACTTTTGTAAATGGAGGATAATTGAAAAGACTTACTTTTAATTCTTTAGTTGGAACAAATAATGAACTAGAAATTTGAACTAAGAATTCATTAGATATAGAGTTATTATCATTTAATGATATATTCCATGATTGGGCTCTGGAAACCGAATGAATCCGAAGTATATTATTTGATTGGTTTGTTTCTTGCACTAGTTGTACAACAATCACTTTGGACATTTTCTTTAAAATACCAGACGTAAATACTTGTACACTTAAATCAGAATTATCTACGTAAACTAAGAAGTAGTTACCATTGTCCTGAATCCAGTCATCGGCAGAGTAATTGGTGACAGGTTCTAATATCCTTTCTGTGATATATACACTTTCAAAGAAGAGTACATAATTAGGACATGATCGAGTTACCCGAGACATGACGTTTGCCGATACTCGAAAATCATTTAAATTTTTAACGTGGAAATTGATTATAGAGTGTTTATTTTCTGATGTTGAAAACACTTGAACAAAATCATCCAGAATTGACTTATTTGATCCAATAGTAACAATGCACGATGATGGTGTAGATAAAGTAGCCGTAATGAAATAGGCGACATCTTCTATACTGGGTATGGAAATCTGGTAACCCACTGCAATGCAGTGGTATATTAGGTTCATCTGCAGATGTATCCTCATGGAGCAACTGAGCAACCTGTAATGATAAAAAGGTTAATTAAAGCATAAGGTATATAGTTCATATACATTTTTGTGGACAATATTAATAAAACTCGAGATGAAAATGTCAACAGTACTAATGCTTCCGTATCTTCATGATAATTAGCCTAACTACAGGTACAACTAATTTACGAGGAAATAGTAGTGTATACAGAAAACAATTACATTACAGAAGTCAGTAACCGAGTAATAGTGCTAACAATTATGAAAGAAATTATGTTCAAAATATAAAGTAATAGTGTAGGACAAGTACTCAAGAAGACACTTTGCAAGACAACGATATTTATTTTATACTATGTACAGGTTTATATGTGAAATAATTTTTGTTCACTTGAAGCTCTATTACTGTATTTGCACTAAGGTTAGAAAATCTAATTGGACTGACTAAACAATTTGATTAAAGTACCTCTAATACCAACCAAGAAGCTTGAGATCCGAGTGTCAGAGGTGACTCCTAAGTAGGGCTGTGGCTACTAAGCAGAACGTTCTGAAATACGAACACTTAAACATTCTCGTTTGTACTACATCTGTCCGGGTACCATTTATTGACACGAATCATATATGTGCGAGAGGTGGTTTTGGCGCTCAGACGGCCTATGCCACATGTCAAAATTATCTTTACATATCAAAGGCACATAACACATTGCATATACACTAGAGTAAAAATGAAATGACCAAGACGGGAACCTCGGATCTTGGCGTTCATAAGGTCCGCCTTAGAAACATCTGCGTTATGAGCATACATTGGATCTCCATACCAACCCAAGCATAACTATTGTGTTCAGTATGTCTTTTGGACGTTCACGGTGTCTGATATCTATTTGCTGAACTTTCAGTGGACCTCCACAATGTCCTTCGCATGGACATCCACCGTAATGTCCTTCTTCGGAACATTCCTTGCTAGACATCCAGTAAGTATCCACTATGTCCACCTTAAGGAAATCCAATTTATTGACTTACTATGCGCATCCATCTCGAAAGTCCTTCGCTTTGTAATCTCTTTCTTCATTACTATGAGTCTGTTCCCTTCATCGTCTGTATTTCAGTTTGTTATCATGTAAGTTTATTTTGTTATCAGTGTGTTATCATTTTGTTTTCTCTACGTTTAACTATAGAACTATCTTATCGCAAGCTTCTTCTACGACATCTGCATTACTTTGTAGTGCATCAATAACATCCCGTACTAAATCTACATCATCCAAGTATACGAACAGTTAGTTCAAGTCATTCAATGTCTGTCCCATTTTGTCCTCTTTTATTATTCTAGTCACGTATTCTAATACAAAGTTAAATAGTAGTGTTGACAAGACATCCCCGTTTTTCTGTCCGCTACGAGTCTCTTAACAATCTGACATATTATTACCTACATTTATTCTACTTATGGGATCGCTGGTATACATCCTTATTAGTTGTACAAGATTTCTTGGTATTCTAACTCGTACCAGGTTATTGTATAGTTTCGGATAAATTTCATTGCTTTTTTTAATGTCATCTTTATTGTTACTGGTGTAGGTTAAGATTAGGAATGTATTTGAGATTTCGAGTTTGTAATGTATCTCTTTGCAATGGTTATCTAGCAGGTTTACTTCGAATATAAGTTGTTTCGATCCTTTGCATTCCTTGTTCGCGGTACACAACTTGTCCCTGACTTTCGTGAACACTTTCTGGTGGCTAGTATCATCTTCCAATCCTCTGTAAGCCTTAACGTTTATTATATTGTTATGGCTTCGTCTATCTGGTAATTCGTAATCGATCTGGTTCTTGGTTTTTCTATCCAGAGATTTCCATGTATATTTATGTATGCCTTTGTCTTCAAAGTACATGCTTTTTACTTTAAGATTTTTTGATATCGCAAACATTATAATCCACTTTGTTGTTGTTCTTGTGGTGAATACTTTATTTGGCTATTAAGTATAAAGCCTTCTTCCTTGCCTACTTTTGCGTTGAAATCACCCAACACGTTTCATATTGTACTTCGGTAAATGGTCAAACAATCTATCTAGTAGCTCATAGTAGGAAGAAAATAATTATTAGTGAAAAAAAATATTAGTAAAATCATTAAACAATTAATTATTAATATTATATCCCGGTCAGTATCAATAAAATACCTGAAAATATAATGGCATTTTATAGAGGAAATTTAGAACGGTAAAATATTGGGTACGTTCACATGTTCTACCAATTTCTGCTATGAATATAGAAGTGCGACGAACATAAAATGAAACTCATCTAGGACTGTGCATAATCGCCATTGCAATCGATGACCTCTTACCATCTTTGTGGCATTTCGATATCATGGTGCTTGATGCCTCCTTAGCGAGTGACGAGACCTGGAAGCTTCGATCGCAATGCTTCTTCCAGTCTTCCAGAGAGTAGGAGGTAGTTATGGTTTGGTTATATTCTACGACTTCCTATTGAATTATGTCATTGACATCCCACTACAAGCGTAACATTATTTTCTTAGGATGAAGTTCTGGTTTTGGACGTTGATGGAGACTATTCTGAAACTGGGATCACAGTTGTTCGATGCAATACGTTACGGGAAATGCGACTTGTTTCTTTAACTAACTCAAGAAAGACGTATATACATGACTTAGTAACAAATGCAACCTACCTGTTCAATTACTGATATGGTACGATTTACATAAATTATGCTCCTTGCATAGAACCCAGTGTTTGTTTTGAGAACCTACTGGCATTGTGCAGAACATTGTAATACCTAAAACACAATTAAGAAAATTATGCTATTTTACATTTTCTGCCTGTAGACATTGTTACTGAAGCAAAAACACGTACACACAGATAAACTGAACAAAAATACAAGAAACTAAACCATTTCATTTCTGGAACCTCCACTTTTAAAATTGTTAGTTTCTTTGTCCTTGATAATTCTGCTTGTGTGAAAGTGAGATTTTCATCTCAAATGATAGGGAAAAGTAATTTCCCTATTTGAAAACCTTTCCGAATTGCCTTATGTAGATTATTGTAATGAAATGCTTACTAACCTAGATAATGTCTACAACGCTTTCAGAATGATTCTGTCCGTTTTATATTTTTATCTTAAGTGTTCAGGTCAAGGAAAATATATTTCAATATGCTGCACTGTTTAAATTTCACAACGATATTCTCTACTGGGCCGTAGCCAAGGTGGAGACAGAAAGGGAGGTGCCCGTCCTGGAAAGTTTTTAGACCGTACTATCGTGTTTCATCAATCATCAATCATGGTGTCACGAACTTGATTAATAATATTTCTAGGATTTAGTAGGGAGATAAATTTTGCATTGAGTCGACACACTCCGTAGTAAGAAAATTTGAAAATAGTCATTTCGTTTTTGGTTTATACTGATCTTGTTATTATCATGACAATTCACGTATGAATTTTCGAACATAATTCGAACCAAAAGATACCTTTGGTTTACAAGTGTCATCAACTATCGTTTCAGTACAGTGTAGCAAACTGCCGTAAATTATGCGATACATGTAGATCAATTGTAGAATACTCATCCTTCTATATTCATTGATTAACACTGCTGTTAGATGACATTGTGTCTTGCTCTAGCTTAGCAGACACAGCATTTACATCGTTCAAGAAATAGTGTTTGGTTTTGAAACCGGTAGATGTATTGTTTATATGAGATTGTACCTGGAAGAATATAAACGAGTAACTGTGAAGTCACCTCTACAAGTATAGATACACTTTGCTTTATGAGTAGAAATCCTCGATTGGAGCACAAAGTAAGTTTTTGTGGAGCGTGTAAAATGTTGAAAGTAACCACCTTTGATTCTTTTCGTTAAGAGCTCAATATATCATACCAAACTATAAGACATTTGGTGGAGAGCACATTGCAAAGACTGTGGGAATAAAATCAGTCATAGTTTCTTTACTGTTTCGTTTCTGTCTAGTGCATAACAACTATTAGGGTTTCTACATGCAGTTGAAGACTCCTAAATCTAGTCTACCATTAAGAGCTGAAATTCAAGTGATTATACTTACATGTCTTTTTTGAGAAATTAGATTGACAATGGAAGGTCCTTTGCTCGAATAAAAGTTCTGATGCGAAAAGACGTTTTTCCTGAAAAACGTGATACGCTGAGATCAGAAAGGACGATCATTGCTATCATCTGTGAATTGCCCCCCCCCCAAACTGACCAATTACTACTGAAATATTGAATAGTACAAAAGACGGGAGACAACCTTGTAAGTCGTACACACGTAAAGGTATTGAGACAAAATATTGAACAGAAGTAACGTGGATGCTGCGTTACTAGATCCGGAAGATGAGAATCATGCCAGCTATCTTGAAAGCAGCAATCATGGAATTTGCTCGAGAATATGTAATAGATAGTGGGCCATATGGCATATCGTTTTAGGCTAGGTTCTTCCAAGAAATCCAAATCGGAAGTTAGTTTTTATCTACCGTTATTTGTTTTTTAGATAGGGACCCTCAACATTGAGATTTTACGTCCTACAGCATGTAGACAACTTGGTATATATTTGGTTGGACACATAAACCAAGTATTTCTAAATCCTTAAAAACCCTGCACAATACATTGGGTTCAACAGCGACGCAAGTGTGCTTCAATTCGTTACTGAAGAAAGTGCAGCGCTTTGATTTTTCACGATGGTACGATACACTGTCTTGCTGATGAGTCCAAAAACTGAAATTAAAAAGCGTGAAATTCGGTGGACGAAGGAGGTATTTGATAAAAACTGTACTTGTTAAAAGTGATATTGTGTGTCGTCTATGCATTGATTAAAACAGAGGAGGAGCAAACAGTGGCTGTATGTTACAAATGTGATTATTTTCGCATGCATCTACATTACATGACTGCAAACGAATACCAAAAACTTGTTCTATACCGTGCCCTCCCTTTGTACATGTCTTCGTTTCGGCCTCACCCACAGACGAACATAGCTATCACTTTCCTCTCCTCTATTATGATGGAAAAGGAGTTTATCGTTGCCCTCGTATTTTCAATATCTTGATACCCTTTAAAATGATTTCTTTTCCTACACTTGTAACTGTGTCATAATATTTTTATTTAAGATTTTTACAAGACAATACAACAGAACATGTACAGCCACGATTAAACATGTTAATTTCTAGAAAAGTAGAAAATACATCACAGATTAATATAATATATTCATTAGGTGAGTAGTAGACACTCATTGATTACAAAGATTTGCTTACATCAACAAACGCAAACAACAGCTGATGGACATTTAACAATACTGTAACTTTTCTAGTAATAGGCTTTTCAAAAAAATGATATGTTTACAAAATAATAGGTTATATTTTTTATTCTCAGTTTATTTTTACAGTTATTACTTTCATTTTATTTCCATGTATGTAGTTTTCAGTGGATGAATAGTTCAACTCGTCGCTGTATTATCAAGAAGTCCCGGATTCGATTCCTGGCGGGGACGCAAGTCGTTCGGCGTCCATGTTAAATTGCAGACCATATCCTTTAACCGTCATCTTCATCTGTTGGAAAGTAGTGGCAAATTCCCATCGATATACTTAGCGGAAAAAGCTTTGTATCACGGACCTGCTTCTGGACAAAACACTAGTCATATTTTCCTACCAAAGAGGAGTAACAGAGGATTGAAGGACCTTAAGATTTTCACAATTTAACATTTTCTGAAAATGGTGTAGGTCTTTGACTTTTTTTACACGTACGACAGATCATACAATTGACCCAGAGATGGAAATGAAATAGACTCAGTTAGTAGAACGTTAGCTTCGGAATTGGGAGGACCCGATTTTGATTCCCAGGGCCGGCTCTCTCGATCACACCAGGCGCATCCTGGGATGGTACCTTGAATAAGGCCAATAGCAATCTATTTCCCCACCCTGTCTCCTCCTCTATTCCGGTCTGTGAAATAGACGCAACAATCATGAGAGTCAGAAATAGAAATTAAGGCCCATCAGATCGGGTGAACGAGGAACCTCTCAATGGATCGATCACTGTTGAGAGTACCGGGGAAGGGGGTGAGGAAAACTACGGAGTGTGAGTTCTGATGGCAATTTTCTATTTTTACCAGCAAGATTACGCACTTCCCACTACGCTGATGATTTGCAAGTGTAGCTGGATAGACAATTTCGGGATGTTGGAACAGTCAGCAAGGGACCACCGAGTGCCTTACTTCTTCACTTAATTTCACGTCTGTTGGCTTCTATCCTTGAAGCGACCTTTAAGCCAGTGCATCGTGAAAAATCAACGAGCTACACCATCTCAAGCAACGGACTTAAGCATACCTGTGCTGCTGTTGAACCCAATGTTTCGCAGGGTCCAAAAGGATTTGAGAAAAGTACTGGGTTTGTGTGTCCGACCAAATATATACCATTTTGCGCACATGTTATAGGGCGTAAAATCTCATTATTCAGGGTCCCTATCTAAAACAAAAAAAGGTAGATAAAAACGGACTTAAAATTTGGATATCTTGAAACAACCTAACCTAAAATTAT
>JAGDQP010033244.1:0-20786 GCA_022664845.1 Lepisma saccharinum
TATAATCATTATCATATTCAGCCGTTTTCTATCCACTGCTGGATGAAGGCCTCCCCCTTTTCTTTCCACATATCTCGGTCTGCTGATATCCTCATCCATGTAGCTCCTGAAAAACGTTTGATTTAATCTACCCATCTTACATTTGGACGTCGTCTCGGTCGTTTCTTTTCTCTAGGAATCCACTATATATATATATAAACGCATTGAGCTCCTGCGTAGCCTAGTCGGTAGTCGGTAGACCAACTCCTCCCTTCGGGGAGAGGCCTCATCCAGTAGTGGATTGAATATGGCTTTGATTTATTATTAAATAAACGCATTAGGAAATTTAATAAAATTAGTGACCAAGGGCACGTAGAAGTTTGGTAAAGTCAGGTATGGTGATCTCTTTTATTGCACACGCGACTGAATCGTGTTTTCTCGGATATTCGAAAATATTCTTCTTGTTTTGAGACTCTAGTGGCCTTGTTCCCTTCTTCAAACTGACTAATATTTCCAAGGCCAGATGAATCATTCTATAACTAGCTATCGTTCTTTTCTTCTACCTTATGATAAGGGGGTATAAATTGAGCTGCGTTTTTAGTAAAAAAAACTAATTTCGATTTTTTAGCGTTTTTTCATTTCTTCAAATTGTTGGTTCATTTTTTCTAAATTATGTGAATTTTATAAACTATTTAATGTGCGTACTGTTTTCACTGCCTCAAAGGAAGAAAAAAGTCTAATAGCAAGACCAGAGCTTTCCTTCGAAACTACAAAATAAAAAGGAGTTTCTCTTAAAAATAAAAAAAAAATTAGGTGAAGGAGTACCGAACCCGGGACCACTGAATCCCAAGTCCAATGCCTTATCCATTTTTTTTACCATTTTATTAAATCTGAATTGGACTACAGAATCAGAATAAACGGAAAATATTACAAAAAACGTTAAGTGCAAATGAAGTTATAAAACAAATTAAACAATAACATTTCAAAATAACCTATTTAAAATATAAATAAAATATGAACCATTTTAAAAATAAAAACTTGCAATGAATTGGTATCGAACCCGGGACCACTGCATTACAACTCCGTCGCCTTATCGATTACTGCACGTAGCCAACCATCAAACAGTGTTTTCTGAGAGCTCTTTATATCAATTCCGTACACGAGTAACAGACGCTACTAATTACGTAGTGTTCACACATCATGGTTGTCCTCTCTGCAGACAAGTCTCTGCCATGTTGTTCCGTTCTCCCAGCAGTTCTGTTTGTTTAGAAAACAGGAACCAATGTGTTTTACCATTAACAAGCTTCGGAGAAAAATAGCAGCTAAGCCAGTAACTGCTATTTTTCATCGGTTGTAGCAGTCATAGCAATTTATACCATGTAGCAGTGGAAAATAGCTGCTACACTAGTTTTTACCATCTCTATTTCGCACCTATTTTTAAAGGTTTTACTAATGTTATTTTTGTTTTCTTTGTGTATTGTTTAGATGCGCCATCCCTTCCAGATATCAAATCCGGCATAAAGTAGATTTTCACATTTTTGGCGTTTATTGCCTTCTTCAAACTGTCGATTCAATTGTGAAGAGAGTTCTAAAGGCAGTGATTTAAAGGATCTCAACAAAACATGTTCCATCTCAATGCATGCAGGACACGTATCGCTCATTCAAGTCATAGAATTTGGTTTATTTTTTATAAAGTCTTTATGAAAATTTAAGAGACCCTTATTTCTGACTTTTTTTCGAAAAAAAAAAAAATCTGCCGAGATAAGCTATTCCTTTTTAAGAGTTCAGAGCTGAAAACATGGTACAGGTGTTGTACTACTTTTCACAAATCATATCTTAGCAACTAATTTACATAAATACGTCATTCTTATTTTTATATGACAGATATTTGTGTATAGTTTGTGATGCAAAAGAATACTCGTATTTCGTTTATACAGGGTGTACAGAAATTCTAACAACTTTGAAGAAAACAAATAATCTGAAACTGTTGACTCCAAGTACTTTATTGCAAAAAAAACTGTAGGGAAATTGAAACAGTTACTTTCACTGTAATAACAGCGGAAAGTGTGCGTGTGTGTTTTCTAAGTTCTCCATATTTGGACGCTATTTTCTAAAAAAGGTACTAAAGAAAGGATTTTTCAGTATAGGTCTAAGTGAGACCCTTGTGTGTTCTGAAAGTTGATCAAGTTCTATCATCGACTAGTCATTCGATTAGAGTTTATGAATCAATGTTTTATGCAAAAAAAACAAACAAAAAAAAAACACGTTCTTTAAGGATAATCTAAAGCAGCAATCACCAACAAAAGATGGCAGCACTACCTCCGTATATGTCTAATGTATTTTCAATGTTACACGAAATTTCCTTGCTGCTCCTATAAATTCAAGCCTAGAGAGTTCAAACTTTCAGGGAAGAAAGTTCATAATCAATTTAAGAGTACGATCATGCTCTTGATTGGTTACGAGCTTTCTTCCCTGAAAGTTTGAACTCTCTAGGCTTAAATTTATAGGAGCAGCAAGGAAATTTCGTGCAACGATAAGAATACATTAGACATATACGGAGATAGTGCTGCCATCAACAACTTCTTTGTTTATTGAATGAATAAGTATATTTACCAGTAATTCCAAACTGCAATAATTTATTGCTTAAACAACATAAAAAAAAAGAGAAATTTCTCATATTTATCCGTATGTGATCGACGGTTGGCCGAGAGATAAGCACGCTCACTTTCTGTGTGTGGTCATAGTTTCAAGTTCTGTGGAGATTCATTGAATAAAGTGATTTGTAGCTCCCTTACATGTTAGTAGTAAAAACTGTTTGTTCCGTCGTTAGAAGATCATCCGCTCGTTTCGGACGTTACTAACCATTCAATCAACTAATCAATCCGTTTGTATGTTTGTTGCAGCGAAACATTTCAATGGATGCAATGATTTCGATTAAACTTACATTTGTAGAGGAGGTTCCCATGTATCTTTAAAATGCATGTAGAGAAGGGGAGGGAGAAACAATAAATGCCTTCCTATTTCGTACAAGCCGGTAATAATACTCCTTGCACTCTAACTAAGAAAAAAACTGCAGTTTTTAATACTGTAATGTTCTACAGAACATTCCGTAGTACTATTCAATAACAAGATAAAGTCATTTCTGAAAGGGAATGGTTCATTCAAGGAATAACCCAGGGTTGCCAATTCATAATGTGCATTATTTCCACTATTATTCTGCACATATAACTCATGGAGAAAATTTTATTGAACTTAGTGTTTCTATAAGGATCATAGTAGTGTTTAGAGCGTTGGCTTAGCATTCGGAAGGTCCTGGGAACGATCCCATCCTGACTGTTTTTTTAGGATTTTTCCTCAGTCACAACAGGCAAACGCCGGGATTGTACCTAGTAACTAGGCCCTGGCCAACTACCTTCCAACACCTTCTTCAACACCCTGTTCTGGAATGAGCCTGAGATGTCTCCCCATAAATAAATTCAATTTAATGTTATCAGGGTTGTGCTCAGGATTGCTACACCCAACAGTACGATAAACACCCCGTTTTGGAAAGTTCTTATAAAATAAATAAATAAATAACTACTGGCATAACAGGCCGATAGGCCCTGAGCCTGCCCCCAACGCCATCTGTCAACGTTTGGTGGAACTACGCTGGGTGGACGCCGAAAAGTGAGGACTCCAGTCGGGAATTGAACCCGGGACCACGAGTCCAACGCTATAACCACTAGACTATGGAGTCGCTTTTGAAAAGTTCTTAGACTACTAAAACATACCTTCTGTATAAGAAATCGAATCCTAATATAATATTCATACCATCCAGTGGTCGAAGTGAGGTGGTATGCACCGGTATGGCATGCCGGCTCTGGTTTTTTAGAGCTACACGCATACCGTTACTGAAACACATGCTATACGTGTTCTTATATCAATTTCTGATTTGTCTAGGCAAATATTAGGAAAACATACCGTCTCTGTTTCTTTCCCACTTCGAACACTTAAAACTAAATATTGGGATGTTTTTTTGTGAGAGAAACGTAGAATGCACTGACAAATTAGTGCTTGAAAGAAATAGAATACCGTGTAAATTAATTATTGTATATCTAGAACATTCGAAAAAAATAGTAAGTAATTTTTACTTTTTAGTTAATTGTTTTAGTAGAAAGCAAAATAAATTTTGGACTAAGATTTGTATGTTCTATAATCAGTGCTGGAGTTTTATTTATTCTGTTGTAGATCTTTCTCTGCAGATTTCGTTCTGGCTTGAGTTCTGGAAGCAAGAGAAAACGACTGCCACTCTGGTGCACAGCTGAAAACACGAACCTTGTACCTATCCATCATTCAGAGGTCTCCTTCTTCTTAACTTCAAGGAACGTTTCTCGCAGCTAGTTTCCTCAGTGGCCTATAAAGAACACTTGACAGTCAGCAAATGAAAATAGTTTTGTGTGTGTGTGTGTGTGTTTGTACGTGTACTGTATATATAGCACATGACAAGATGGAAATACTGTATTGAGCAAAAGCCGTAAAGATAATTATTGAATCATTTCTTGATACAAAAATTTTAATTACAACAAATACTATTGTAAACTCATACGTACCACATCCATCGAAAATTTGGTGGGATAATTCTACAAACCTAGTACAGTAAGTAGATAGTAATTGCTGAAAATAAATGTTTAAATATTAAGAAGAAGAACAATAATAATAAACTAACAAAACTAACTCTATGGCTTACGGAACTCGCAAGTTCATCGCCGCAGTAATAAACGTTCGCCATTGGATTCTATCCTGGGCAACACCAAACCGGTTTTCATTACAAACACCTGCTTCTCGAAGATCCCTTCTAATATTGTCCTCCCAACGACGTCTCGGTCTTCCCAATGGTCTCCTTTCATCCGGCCTTCCAACTCGGATAGAATATAATCTTCGTTTATCTTCCATCCGAGCTACATGGCCTACCCACCTTAGTCGTCGCGATTTAATTATTCTTACAACATCTGGTGAATCGTACAGTCCGTGGAGTTCTTCATTATGCAGTCTCCTCCGTTCTCCAGTCATCTCGTACCGTTTCGGCCGGTATATCTTTCTCAAAACCTTATTTTCAAACACACGTAACTTATGTTCGTCTGCTAAGGTCGTACTCCAACTTTCGCAACCGTAAAATATTACAGGCAAAATTACCGGCATAATAAATAATAAATCTTTCAGCTTCAATGCGGGGAACAGAGGTTCTTCCAGATGACAGCTCCGCTACGACTAGTTATATTTGTCGAATGTGAATTTTATTTATGACCTATAGGAATAGTTATATTAGTATTTTAAGGCCCTTTAGCCAGTGTTTCAGGCAGAGCACGTACTCAGAAGTTGGTATTGGTTCGGGGGATCCAGTGCGTTCGAGGGGGGTCCAAGGTCTGTCTGGGTGTGAATTTTACGTAAAATACATATACCTTTGCAAAAAAATTATACTGATTTCACAAAAAAAAAAAAAAACTGAATTGCTGGGGGAGCGATACCCCCAGGACTCCCTCTACGTACGTCCCTGTTTTAGGCAACTTTATAGTCCATATATTTTCTTCAGGACAATGTTCTTTCTCTAGCCGGAGACTTCCCACCTTTAGAGGGTTAGACCCTCTATTTCGGAAGAGCTGTTTGGTATTATTGGAGCATAAGAGCTGTGGATTGTGTAAAATAGTTTACATTTTTTTTTTAAATATTCAATATCTCTTAGGCAATGATATTGATCAAGATAAGATAAGATTAAAATGAATTTATGGGCGGTAACAGCACCATGGCTTACACCCGTCACGATACGAGGAAGCCCCTTATCTTTGTCACGTCTAATCATAGCTGTTAAGATAAAACAATAAAATCATATAAAAGCTGAAGGTGTAAAAGGCCTTCACAAACATGTCTTACTGGTGTAGAGGACCTGTATAAATTTAGTAAAAACTAAAGGTGTATGACGTCTTTAGTATAAAATGGAAAGGTAATGATATTCTTCAAAATTAGATACGATTTGATTATATTAATGGTGATGATGAAGCTTATGATTTTTTACCCATAAAAAGGAATGGGTTAGCAGAAAGAATAATACAAATGCAAGTTATCCTCTCATTCAGTAAAATGTGTGGTCGTCAATGTGGTCAACATGGTAGAAATATTTTTAAACGTTTAATCTGGTATAATATTCACAATTTGCAACACTGCGTTCTATGTTTTACATATGATGTATATCATCACTGGATGATATTAAATATCCAACAAACGTCGTAGTGCCTTGCAAAAAATAAACTTTATAACAGATTGACAACACTGATAACCTGATGACATCACATTTTAAGTGTTTATATTCGCCACATTGATACAAATTTAGATTCAAAATTAAAATTTGACTGCAACTCATTTGTTTATCATTTATCGCTAATATATTAGGTCTATTTATCATAATAATAATCGATTTTAAGCTCCGAGTTGCCATCTCTGTATCTCGAAAAATGAAGCAGAGTTAATCTCCTGCTTATTGGAATCTTTTTCTTTGTTTTGATGCCAGGAATCCATCTGCGAAGTTCGACTCTCAAATTCTGTTTTCGTGCTAGAAACGGACCGAAAACTATATAAGTGACTGAGGAAAAACCTGGAAATCCATCAGTCATGATGGTCAACCAGTGTTATTGAACTCAGAACTTCCCAAATGCGAAATCAACACTTTATCAACTAATGTACGGCTGCTCCGTACATCTTTTCGTCTGATCGTGCAGGATTAAATGCTTAGGCTATATATTTTATTTTTTTATATATACAAGCAGAGTCCTGTAGAGAACCAAGGTAGCTTTAGAGCTCTTTTTACACCTTCAGCAATCGATAAATGATAATTATTTCTCCTTTCGGGGGCGATTGGAAGCCTTTGCGGGAGGAGGGGCACTGCCCCTCCAAGGTAGTATACCTAGAAGAACCACTGGACGCAAATCAGTAATGTATTGATAATCTTGATTCTATACACGTCACGGAGTACATAATTACCAGGTGTGCCGGTAATTAATTCTTCTTCTTTTTTTTAAAAAAAAAAAGAGATGGCGCTGGAAACAAGGGTTGGTTCACAGTCTAATTTCTTATGTCATTTTGTTGTTATGACAATAGCATTCAAAACACCATTGATATTTAAACAAGTTTGAGTTCGCGTCATATTTTGTTCGTGTGGTTAACATGACAAGTTTCTAGCCAAATAAAGAGCATTTGCGGCACGTACAGGTTTTCTTGTTCAGTCAGAAGAAAAACGCGAGTGAAAGCCGTCGTATATTTGTGAAAACTTACGGTGACAATGTCCCAATGCAAGACGCTTTTGTGTGCGTTGCATTACACGATCAAAGGTGGTGATTTCGACTTGAAAGGCAAAGAAAACCCGGGTCAACCAAAAAAATTGAAGATGCCGGATTGCAAGCATTGTTGGACGAAGACGATAGGCAGAGAGGTTTATTGTTGGTCGCCTAACCATTTGTGACCGTCTGCATGCAATGGAAAAGACCCAGGAGGCAGGAAAATGGGTACCACATCAGATGAATGACAGACAGATGGAAAAGCGAAAAACAGTGTGTGATGTTTCGCTTTCTTGACATGAAAGAAAGGCTTTTTTGCATCGGATCGTTACTGGAGACGAAAAATGAATATATTTCGATAATCCAAAACACAGAAAATCATGGGTTGATCCAGCACAACCATCAACATCATCCGCAAGTCTGAATCGCTTTGGAAAGAAGACAATGCTGTGTATTTGGTGGGATCAGAAGAGTGTCGTGAGCTTCTGAAACTAGGTGAAACAGTTAATACCGTTCGCTACCGTCAACAAATGATCAATTTAAATCATGCATTGATCGAAAAGCGACCAGAATGGGCTACAAGACACGGCAAAGTTATTTTGCAGCACGATAACGCCCCATCACAAACAGAGAAAGCTATCATAGACACCATTCCTGCACTTGGCTGGGAACTCTTGCCCCACCCGCCGTACTCACAAGGCTTGACCTCTTCCGAGGACCACTTGTTTTCATCGACGTCTCACGCACTTTCCATTCAACAGTTCAACAACTACGTGGTCTCATGCCTGGACCACCTCAAAAGATGTACAGTTTTTCTGGGAAGGCATCCACAAATTGGCAGAGAGATGGAGAAAATGTGTGACTAGCGATGTCCTATACTTTGAATAAACCACTTTGTACCTTTCTCCCACATTAAACGTGTTTTTTTGTCAGAAAAAATTAAGAATTATTAACAGGTATTGTTCAATTAAGTGTTCAGCAGTAAAATTTAAATTATTTCCTTATTTGTAAAAGAAACTTTTTAATGGAAAAGCGAATTGTAACACTGTATACTTGAATTGCGAATATTAAAGATTTTTCAAGCAGTGATTTGAATTATAAAATATAAGCTTAATTATCAAAGGTTTAGAATTACATAGATGCACTTACAAGACTCATTTTTAGATGCAAATTTGTAATATTATAGAAAGTCAGTGTAAAACTCAGGTTATACTGGTTAGTAAAGGAACAAACCCAATCTGAGAAAACAGTACAGAGTAATGGCACGTTTATATCAATTCAGCTTTCATGCTATACAAATATAATGGTCATAACTTACATAAAATGTATCACTTATAAAATGAAAAATTAAAAGTGTTAATTAAGATATAATTGAAGGGAGAATAACTTGCTAACGGTAAATTTATTGACTTTTTTTTTAAAAAAAAAAGCGATGTACGATCCCTAGCAATGCTGAAATAGTAGAAGCTTTGAGTATATGAAGGCCAATTAAAAACCCATTTGACAGTCACACATTGGATCTTTTAATGGCCATATTGACTGATATATAGCTAGTCAATAAAGGTGAACGAAATGAGGGATTCCCATAGACACGTGAACTGCATCAATTTGTAACACTTTTAGCTTTATTAAGTGGGTTTCAGTGATATGTTTTAATGGTTTTATTTTGTAAAATAAAAAATAAAGAAAAAATATATTTCAGATGAGCAAGGAGTAAAATAAATTTCAGAGAAGTAGCAAAACCAAGTAAGATATCGTGTGGAAGTTAAAATTTCATGTCGTGTGTTAAATCGCGTAGGTTTGAGAGAAATAAAAAAGAAATTATATAAATATTATGTAGAAATTAGGTCGAATCTGATAAAATTCTAGTGTATTTTGACTTTTGAAGTAACAGAGAGTAAATTCTGTTCTTTATGGCTGTTAGTAGTTAATGGCGGAGGGACAATTTGTATGTTCCAAGTAGACTTCCTTCTTTACTGTTTAGTTTCTACTTTCTCTGATTTATGTTTGATATTTTGTTCTATTAACCTATTTCTTCAGTACCTTTCAAATTCGATATGTCCAGGTGGAAATTGGAAGGAAATAAGAGAAGAATGTCTTACCATAGTCGTGTTCGGTAAAGAAATTTGACTGACTCCTGTTGCATTATGTATTCTAGGAAAAGATCTGTAGCTTTGACTCCAGCAGTGTGATATATCTTCATACTCTCTGCTTGTACTATGTCCTGTTCTTCATCACTTTCATCTTTAGTTTTCTGCGCCCTTCTGATTGTCTCTTCGTCCGTTAAAGTTTGGTCTACTTGACAGTATTCCTCACTCAGCCGTTAGTAACATCTTCATCAATTTCTCCTCCTCCTAGAAGCTTGTGGAACATGTCAGTGTATTAAGTGTCAGGAATTGATGATTCCAAATTGGACGGTTATCTCTGCCGCTCAGTGCTGGATCCAATTCGATATTAAGCAATGGTAACACTTTTCTCCAGTTCTTCATTATGATAGTGTTTATCTTTACCAGATTATTGAGAGACGGATTAGCGAGGGTCTAGTGTATCCAAAGCGTAGCTATTCTCTTCACAATTCGAATATTTGCGGGAAAGTTGTATATAATTTGCGAGGTTATAAAGACGAGTAAGTATATAATTTTAAATAGTATATTTAAAGTATGTCAGTTGTTTTCTATGTATCTCTTCTGGTTGTTTGAGAAAAATAATAATTGTGCCTGAATTTGACGGTTTTCAAGCCTTGAAACTAATCTTCGAAATTTTGTGACGGAAAGAAGGGAAGAAAGTTAGTTATTTGACATATTTGTGGAAATTGTTTTCTAAAGGTGCCAAATCCATCTCAATGAATTGTTGAGGAAATAAATAAATTTAAAAAAAAGCATGTAGAGTTCCTAAATTAAAGTGTCTTTTTTTCTTTCCTCACATATGCTGAGGGAATAAAGTCAAAATTAAAGTCACAAAGAATAAATAAAGTTACTAATTTTAGGAACTTGACATGCTTTTCTTTTAATTTTTGTCAACGATTCTTTGAGATGGGTTTGATACATTTTGATAAGAAGCTCCATATGTATATATTTACTTTGGATTGTTATATTTGTTGAAATGTATTACTGTTATTATTGGTTGTTCTAAATTCTGATTGGTTGGTATTTCAATGATATCTTGCTTCAAAATTAACTACCTTTACATTTATCGAACTGCTATATACATGATGATTAGAAGTATATACTATCACAAACAAGATGAATTGTTGGGTGCTATTTATTGAATACCCTTAACATTTCAATCTTACAGAAATTAACAGTTTTTCAATGTTTTTGACTATCATTGTTTTGATTTCAAAATCGGAAGTGGTTTCGGTGGTAGGGACGGGACTGTGACAAGCTACTTTTAAAACGAAATAAAGTATCAAATAATCATTACTACCAATGTTAATTCTACCACAACACAATACCAATGTGCAAACCGCGGTAGGTGTGCGGTCTGAGGCGTCAGACCAGTGTCTCCAAGGTTTTGGGTTCGAATCCCTGCTGCGACATGTATGTATGTGAACTTTAAAACTTAACAGCTAATGGCATCGTGATGGGCCAAAGTGTGTTGTTACTACGACGTAAGAAGTTTCCAAAATACAAAGTTAACACAATATCCATGTCTACATTGCACATGGGACAAACACGACTCCACGAATTGAAACTTTTTTAATGTTAGTTATATATCAATACTGGGTTCTACATTACTGTCTCACATCTATCGCCTGGCTACTCTTTTCTGTTTCCCGCGCATCCTTTCTGTTTCGCGCCAGTATCTTGTATTTACCTCTCCATGTGTGGTGGTGTTGTGCCCATAAAGTTATAAAGCGATCTGGTATGGTGTAACATTCTCATCTACAAGTATTATTCCTATCTCTTGAATAATATTTTTTTAAACAATTTTGTATCATACATATGCGTCTTGTATATATATATATATACACATATAATACGTTTTTTATTTGGCTTTTAGATGCTAATTTTAATGTGCATTTTCGCTTTGTATTTTTTGTCTCGTATGCTGTCCAGTCCTGTATTATTATTATAATTGCGTCTGAAAGCACCTCGTAAGAAATCAATTACACACTGCATGTATACATACAAATTAAAGTTTATGAAACACTATCCCTCCCTAACAACAGCTACTAGTGTTAAGGTGAATATGTCGTAGGTTTATTAGAGGCGATTTTCGTTGACGGCTATATCGTAAAAGCCTATAGTTGTTAACTTCTCTGCGAAAACTGTTTTAAGTGCTTTTGAGATCGCATGTTTATAGTGGGGTGGTTTTGCAATACAATTGCAGTAGTGGTTGCGAAACAGGAGAGCGCCTGTGTGTGCATGTGTGTGTGTGGTGGTGATGGTGGGGTTATGAGGTAGAGTAGGTAGGGGCAAGCAAAGGTGCCATAAGCGAAAATCATAATTCGTATTGCTTTATTCATGAGGATATAATTGAATTCGATGATGCTGTGAATTTCAAATTAGGTATTATTAATGTTCAGTGTTATCAAATAACGTATTCCATTTAAAAACATGAAGCAAAAAAGAGTATAAAAACATGTATTTTTTTTAATATAGAAAAAAATCCATCAGTTATTGGTCATCAGGTTACATGATCAAATAAACTGCAGAATCACGTCCAATTATGCTATTTTTTTTAGTTCCACTTCCACAAATATATGCACATATATGCGTAGGAATGTACATTTATTGATAATATATCAACACATGTACTACTAGTTAACTTGCATGGTTTCTTATAATGAAATCATATATAATAGTCGTGTTGATTAACTTAATAAATATAATACATTTTAAAACAACGAACAACAACAACAACAAAACCGTTATTAAACAACGCAAACCGACGTTAGTATCGCTATACCCGTTCTCCATGAGCTAGTAGTGATTAAGTTCGAGTACTTGGAATCTGAACTGGAGAGACATGCGGCATCGAGTTCAGCTGTCGACCATTCTGACTGGTAATTTCCATGCTTTCTTTTAATTTTAGCCGGGAAGAGTGTTTCTCATTGGATGTCATCTCTCAAACATATAATTGATTGAATTCTTATTAACGTCCGAACGAAATGATGAGCTTCTAAAGACGGGACCTACAGTTTTTGTAAAGTGGGCTGCGAACTATTCCGTTCAATGGATCCCAACGGGAATTGAGCCCGTGACTACCCGTACTAAAAGCGAGTGCGCGAACCTCTCGGCCACGCCAAAATCTCCCAAAGTTGCCGTGAGCTCACTAGATGGACCTAGTAGCTGTAACTTTTGCAACTAAATTACCGGTTTCTGACTAAATTATTTTGTATTAATTTGTGTGCAAATAATTGTGCTGTTGGATCTTAATGCTCTCCAAACCATTTAGACTCGAATTATTTGCTCTCTACGTATTATTTAGTGTAGAAGGCTGTTGTTTGCTGTAGTCTGTCTTGCGTATCTAGGTAGGAAGTAAAGTGTAGGGCCTGCTGTTTTATATTCCACAGTTTTCTGATATAGAGTCTTAATCTTTTATTATAAACATTGTTCGAAAAAAATACTATTTTGTGATTACAAAGGAAGTAATAATATTATTATTAAAAATAATTGAAAACCATACTTCTGGTGACGTCATAAAAATGTTAATATTGATATTACTATAGAAACAGTACATAGAGAATTAGTCTGCACTCTTAAATGTGTATTTTCCTCCTGACTTCTAAAGTAACTTTCTTTCCTCATCGCTAGATGTCTCTGAGCTCAATAGCTTATTTTACAGATCCTGGTAAGGAAATTCTTTGCTTGATTCAGAATTTCCTGTTAGCTGATACGGACCAATCATAAGGTTCAATTTATCAGGATGTTTACGAAAATAAGCTGTTAAGCTCAAAGACATCTAGCGATGAGGAAAGAAACTTCTACAAATCCAGAAAGATATGGATACATATTTACGAATGCAGACTACAGCTCTATATTGTTCTTTGCTATGTTACGTAATAGTAATCATGAATATTCGTTATGATTATAATTAAATAGTAATTGTACTGAAAATAATAATATATTTCTATTTTATCACACTTTTATTCGTACCTGGAATTATCACCTTATTCCTTTTAGAAAGTCTTGCCACTTATTTCTCTTAACATTCTTCTTAATCTCATTAAGATAATAATCTCAGAAAACAAAATAACTCTCAGACAGAAAAAATAAATGAACAAACATTTAAAAAACGAAGTAGATAAGCAAAGTTGACAGACATTTTTTTTCCACCCCTTATCTTCTCGTATGCAGATGAAGCCCTGATAGGAAAACAGAGAGCTTGGATTTAAGTTTTTGGTTGTACTAATTAAAGTCGTGAGCGTTGAATTTCCACAAGGAGGAGACATTTATGATTCTTAGTGTGTGTGCGAGAGTCTTCCTGTCATTCCAATTCTCCTCCTCCCTCCTCCTCTTGGTACTCGTACCAAAAAGGAGCTTCTTAAATGATTTTGTCAGTCAATAATAATCTTCTTCCTGTCTCATTTCCTGGGAATGTATTCCTTTCTCTTTACCACCCAAGCGAAATGGCAGGGTGACAGATCTTTTTCCTGTTTCACGCAGCCCTACCTTCCCCTACACAAGTCTCTAGTGCTTCAACTTTCCTGCCTCTTCGTATTCGTGTCTACCTTCTTCTCGCAATGAATCCCGTCAAATTCCGAACCGGGTTTTCAACATCGGGCCAAAGGAAATGACAATGAAAAAGAGAGACTGCCAGACAAGCAGGAGACAGGATTAACAGAAGATTTGTTAAGTGTTGCCAACTGACAAGATTTAACACCAAAAATTGGTTTATTAAAGTACACTGAAATGAATCAGACAAACTTCTTTCACATATTTTTAACGTATCTTTTGCACATGTAAGAGAGTTATGTCCCCTGTGGGTGAGTGGTAACGCTCACTGCCTTGTAATCAAGGGATCCCGGGCTCGATTCCCTGTGGGACATGAGTGGTTCAGGGCCCACGTTAAACTGTAGGCCCCGTTCTTAAAAGCTTACCAGCTCATTTAGGACGTTAATAACAATTCATTCATTCATATAAGAGAGTCAACTTTTGATTACTTGTTGTATTTGAATATGTTTTTATACCTTGAGATGCATAGAAAATAGCTGATTGTTCTTTTTAGTCTAAAAAATGAAGAATTTGGCAACACTCAACTAACCAGTGAGCTACGAAGAACACAATTTATTCTTCACCTGTTTCGGTATATTTTGAAGAATTTAGTTGTTAAAAATAAGTGACTTGTAGCTTATCAGAACACATTGATTGGTAGAAATGTTTGGAAAATACTCTTAAAAATAAGTTTATAGAAAGCATTGAGAAAGACAAAATCAAGTTCACATATTTCTTATGCACATTACTTACATTTCTTGAGGACAAAACTAACAGAGTTTGAAGAAAAAATGTTTGAGAAAGAGTAAAACAAACTTATTTCTTTACAGTGTACCTTGAGTAAAAGCTCAATGTCTTACCAGAGAGATAAAATATAAAAAAGAAACAGTCTTGTATTGAAGAATGTCTGTAATTTTTTTTCTGGCTGGGATTATCTTCAAAAGATTTCGACACAATATTTTTAATTTTTGAGCACTGGTAATTTCTAGCTTTGTGACTGGTAAGTAGGACCATATCACTGCGCTACTGAACCAATCACAGAACTTAAATTTACTGGGACTTTCAAGAAATGAAAATAACAGCGCCGAGAGAAATCTATTGGTGAATTTCTGAAGCTTGTCCAAGCTACGAGAAAATGTTCAAACATTGGTGAGTAATGGGAGCTTCTCCGTGATATTTTCTTTTTGTGGTAAGTATGCAAGATATTTTCACGAAATATATATCAGTGGGAAATATTTTCACAGTCTTTTCGTTTTCGATCGTATGGATTCTCCTGGGGTAAAATATTCCGGAGGTAAACTAGTCCCTCATTCGGATCTCCGGGCTGGGACTGCTTCACAGAGCTCCAAGAACAGGATTAAGAAAGACCTTAGAATAGGAACGTCTTACGATCCTCACGATCGTCTTACGAAACGGGAGCTCTTCAAGTGGCGATACGCAAGACCGAGAAGTACGAGCTAGACATATTAGCGATACAAGAAGTCCAGTGGGAGGGTCAGGATAGCATCCGACAGGGCAAGTACACTTTCTACTACGGGGGAACACAGTCTCACGCTTTCGGAACAAGATTCCTCATTAAGAACAGTATCCTTCCGGCGGTTCAGAATATAGAGTTCGTCAACGAAAGACTATTGTACGTTAAGATACGTACTCGATGGAGCAACACGATTTTAATAAATGTCTATGCTCCGACCGAGGTGGCTAATGGTAACGACAAAGATACATTTTACGAGGAGCTAGAAAGGCTGTTTGACCGAGTGCAGAAATATAATATCAAGATAGTGTTATGCGATTTCAACGCTAAGGTAGGGAGAGAGGAAAAATATAGACCTACTATAGGCAAATACAGCCTTCACGAAATCACCAAGGCAATGGAGAAAGACTGATAACTTACTTCCAGCACAAAGATATACACAAATACACATGAGTATCTCCGGATGGCAAAACGCTAAAAAAGATCGATCACATACCAATATAATGGATGTTAGGTCTTACAGAGGAGCGGAAGATAACACCCACCATCAGTTAGTGATCACAAAAGTAAGGGAAAAGCTATGCATCCCGAACAGAGAAAGCAAAGGATCAAACAACTTAAATGATTAGATAATCCAAGCGTAAAAGCAGACTACCAACTCGAAATTTCAAATAGGTTCGAAATCTTAGCCGACTCGAGTAGTAATAAAGATGAAATTAATAGTGAAATGGATGTAAATAAGATGTGGGAGGCAATTCGTGATACAGTGAAGTACGCAGCGAAGGAACGTGTGGGTGAGAAGATACAACAGAAAAACAAGGCTTGGTTTGATGAAGAATGCCTTAAACTTCATGAGGAACGAAAACAAGCTAGATAGCTATCGGTATGTAATAAAAGCAAAGCAAATATCAACCACTACAGTAACGCGAAACGAAACGCCACACGCGGGTTCAGAAACAAAAAGCGAGAACATATGACGCAGAAGATTTAAGAGATAGAGGGAACGGAAAGACAAATAACATACGAGGTCTATACAAAGGGGTAAACTCTTTGAGAAAGGGTTACCAGCCGAGGTTAGGGATGATTAGAAACGAACGCGGAGATCTTCAGGTGAATCCGACTAAAATTGAGGATGTGTGAATAAGTTATTTCGACAAACTTCTTAATGTACACAGCGGGGAACAAACAGAGGAATTTGAAATCTATACCGCAGAACCGTGGATACCCGAACTTTGAGAGATCGAGGTCGAAATGTCGATAAACAAATTTAAAAATAATAAATCACTGGGAATAAACAATATTCTAGCCGAATTAATTAAAGCGGAAGGAACGGTACTAATCAAGGAACTGCATAATTGATAAACGCTATATGGAGAAAGGAGGATCTTCCAAAGGAATGGAAAATCTCTATAATAGTTCCGGTTTATAAAAGGGGCGATAAATCGGACTGTACCGCGGAATCTCGTTACTCCCAACATGTTACAAAATATTGAGTAATATTCTGTTAACACGCCTAACAAGTAACAACGACGCCTGTTGTAAGTGTATACGTAGATTAAATAATTGGAGATCACCAATGTGGATTTAGAGGAAATAGATCTACGTTGGAGCAGGTTTTCGCCTTGAGTGAAATCTTGGAGAAGAAATTGGAATGGGACTGTTCACCAGCTGTTTATTGATTTTAAGAAGGCTTATGACTCTGTTAAAAGAGAAAAGCTATACGGTATCCTGGTACAATTTGGAATGCCGAAGAAACTTGTTCAACTTGTTAGGACGTCTCTCAGCGACACCATAAGTAGAGTACGGATAGGTAATAATATGTCAGATAGTTTCAAGATTCGCAACGGATTGAAACAAGGTGATGTCTTGTCACCACTACTGTTTAACTTTGCGTTAGAATACATGATTTTAAAAATAAGAAGGAAAAAATGGGACTAACGTTGAATAGCTTGAATCAAGTGTTCGTGTACGCGGATGATGAAGATTTATTAGGGGAAGTTATAGTTGCACTACAAAGTAACACCGATGTTTTAGTAGAAGCGTGCGATGAGATAGATCTACAGGTAACCACAGAGAAAACAAAATACATGATAACAAGTCGAAACACAGGGAATAACTGAAATAGGTACATAACAATTAAAATGAGAACATTGAGAAAGGAAACAAATTTAAATACTTGTGAGGATACGTAACAAACAAAAACGAGATAACGAAAGAAATAAAAAGTCGTTTAGTATCAGGCAGTGCATGTTTCTATTCAATCCAGAAACTTCTAGCCTCGCGATTAATATCAACAAAGTTGAAATTAAAAAATTACAGAACGGTTATTCTGCCAGTAATACTGTACGGTTGCAAAAGTTGGAGTACGACCCTCGCAGATGAACATAAATTACGAGTGTTTGAAAATAAGGTTTTGAGTAAGATATACAGGCCGAAACGTGATGAGATGACTGTAGAGTGGAGGAGGCCTCATAATGAAGAACTGCACGGAATGTACGACTCACCAGATGTAAAAATAATGAAATCGTGACGACGAAGATGGACAGGCCATGTAGCTCGGATGGGAGAAAAACGAAGATCGTGGTTGGTGAACTGGAGGGAAAGAGACTGTTAGGAAGACCGAGAAGACGTTGGAAGGATAATATTAGAAGGGATCTTCGAGACGTAAGTATTCGTGATGAAAACTGGCTTGATCTTGCCCAGGATGGAACCCTATGACGAACGTTTGTTACTACGGCGATTAATTTGCGAGTTCCGTAAGTCGTAGAGTAAATAAGTAAGTAGGAGTACTTTTGTAAATACTTGGTGCACCGTCACGGATTTACCCTTGATAAATAAGATTATACAATAAATTAGTTAATCACCTGAGGAGTATTGAAAACATATGAGGAAATGTCAATATAGGTTACAAACTTATAGAGGATAACAAAAAATCGCCGTGACTATTTGCGAAAGCTGACACCAGATAGCAGCACTATTATATTCGTACTGAGTCATTGAGCAGCGCCACCGATCATAGGGCGTATCAGTGCAGTTTGAAAATGTTTACTGTGCTAGAGGAACGTACGTTAGAGGGGGCAGGGTGGTTCTTTATTTGTGGGCGAAAGGTCTTCCTGCAGAGGACAGTTCCCAAGACCTTCCGAATGCTAAACCAACGCTCTACCAACTGAGCTACGGCTGCTCGGTGTTCGAAACTGTAACCAATACGATGACTCAATAACCCCATTTGATTTATCATTATGCTAATTGTATCAAGTATTTTATTATTATGTCTTATGTAGAATAGATGGAAAGAATATCGAGTCTAATCATAAGTATATACATTGTACAATCGCGAGCATATATTTTTGACCCCCTTGAATGCTCATTTCAGCTATTTGAATTGTGGTACTGTTCGCCTATTGCATATGCAACCCAACTTGATCAGTTGATTATCTTGTATGCATATCACTGTAGGATGTGCAATTCTTCCTCCAAATGCATTTTGCAGGGGAAAGAACGAGATCGTGTATTGCGGAATCATATAAATTGCAGGCGTTAGCATCACTTAGAGAAATTTAAGATAAAACAGGTTTAATTAGAAGAAATGTTTCTTGTATCATAGAGAAACTAGAAGAAATGTATATTTAAGAATTTTTATATTCAATTACCACATTTAAAAACGTAATTAGTCAATGTTATAACACTTTTGTGTGACAAGAAAATACTCTGAAAGATAATGAGGTATGGAGCAGAACACAAAAAAGTGAGATAAACACTAAAAGGTAAATAAATGATCTCAAAATTACACAAAAATTACATTCAAATGTGTATTATTCAAATATATCTCCCGTCTATTTTACACATTTTGCCAGAAAGGTTACAAAATGTAATTAGTTTAAGAGAATGCCCAAACTAGGAGCGGGATTCAAACCCGTGCCGCCTGATTCGAAGTCCGACACCTGAACCACTTAACTACATATCTCATGCAGAACTGTGTTCACCATATCGTAGTAGTAGTTACGGAAAAGTAGCGATTGAAAAGGATGCAATGGCATGCCTTTTTGTTACCTATGTTTATGTGAGGAGAAGTTCTGTGGTTTTCAGTAAAAGAATCAGCTTCTTTTCGTAAAACTGCAGCTTAATTACTTCTGTCATAGAGCACTGGAACCCAATCAAGATACTACATTATGCCTTCTCATAGCCATGCGTGAGAAATACCAAATATGGGCGTAATGTGGAAGTTCTGATGCCAATCCTGGGCGCAAAAAAATACATGTTTACATCGCAATAATACTCCATAATGTGTTTAGTTCACAATGCGCTTTAATGAAATTATTTGCATTGATTTTCTGCTGCGTAGAGAGTCCAATCTGCTGAAAACTCAAGTGATGAAGGGGCCACGGTGGCTCTGTTGGTATAGCGCTCACCTCTGGTGCTAGGGGTCGTCGGACCAATCCCTGCTTATGCCATGTGGGCTTTGTGGTGGACAAACACCGTGTGCATGGGTTTTCGCGCGGTGCTCTCGTTTCCTCTCACTTTCCTCATTCCACCAATTCATCCCATCACTATCCATACGGCCTAAAGGCCTTCAAATAAATTCAAATCAAAATTCAAGGGATGGAATTCGTTTGAAGGTATGTTTCTCCTTGCACTCAAGTCACCCCTTGATTTTGGATTAGATCCTACATTTCACGCAACGGAGTGCGATTTGAAATAACGTTGATTTAAAAAAACAGTTTATCTGAGCCCATGTGGGTTTTATTGGCCTTTTGGGGATTTCCTTGGGTTTTCAAAATAAAATGTGATTAAACTTAAACGTAAAGTTGTGCACAGACCTCAGTACCCCAGTCGATGACAGTTTGTCACAACTGTGGAATCCAGTGGGTGTGTTATAATATTTGTTGGAGTGTTAGAAAGTTTAAATTTATACCGTAGTTTCTCGTTATAGAAGTTCATAACGTGTGAAAATAATATCATAGAGTTCATAATAGATAGACTTAGCACGCTTCCCCATTTATGTGTGCGCTAAAACTAAAGGAATTCTGTTCAGAGCACGTGATTTTGAATTCATCCGTTACATAGCTCTGGTGTAGACGTCATATTCTATTATGAGGTCTATACCAGAGCTGCCTAGTGGATGAATTCAAAATCACGTGGTCTAAAAAAACACTAATACATAACACAGAAATGGAGAAGCGTACTGTTTATGTATTATGAGTTCTATGATATTATATGCCATGGGTGAAATTAGGAGAGAGACCCTGGGTGGGGGGCACGAGAGAGACACTTTAAAAGCTATTGTTTAAAAATTGTCATTTTGAAATAATTTTGGTGGGGGGTAATGATCCCCATAAATCTGCCCATGTCTGGTGCCCTAATAGAAATGTT
>JAGDQP010033245.1:8492-20785 GCA_022664845.1 Lepisma saccharinum
TTTTTCTCTAGATTTTCTAAATCTAAAACTCGCACTTTCGTGTCATTGTGCAGCTTAGCTTCTGCTCTTGCATTTGCAGTCTCCACAGTCTATTTCGGTGATTTACTCTTATCCAACATTCCAAACTACGAGTATAATCACTGCTCCCAACAACGGTAGAGCCATTGGAGCAAGTGTACCATATGTGCACCCAGGAATCATACTTCGAAGGTGACTAGGTGGTGATTGTTAAATATTGTAAGTAATACTGTGTTATACAAACTGTTCGCGAACATTTTGACTGCCTTCCGTAATTTTTATATTCTTACTTTGTTTATTTGACAATCCTATGATACCTCCCACGTAATCCCTACACTTTCATTTTCTAATTCCTCTAACCGTACTCACCGGAACGTGTTTGATAATTTAGAGCCCTTACAGAAGGAGTACACTGTTATTTTTTTTTACTAAACGTTGTTACGAATCAGTAAAGTTTAGCAGAACTTTTACTATTTCAGGTTGTTAAATTAAAACTTAGGACAACCTAGGGACTTTTCTTGTGCTGAGGTGGATATTTTTAGTTTTCAGTTCTTTGAGCACATGCTCAGTGACTATGAATTTATATTTTCAGTGACTGTGAACTCCGATCTCTAATTAACAAATGGAAAATAAAGTAAAATGTGGTGTAAAGTCGTGGAAGCAACTTAGTTTACATCTTCAAGGTTAACGTAATGAACTTCTTACACTCTATACTGGTTTGAACTAGTGTTTTCTTACGACTGATAGTTTAGTCCAGTTAGTAATATACCGGACATCTAAATGAACAGCCCAAGTTCAAATCTCGCTATTTTGCTTCCAGTATTACCGAAAACTGAATAAATGCTGGGTTTTATTAGTAAAATTACTGGGAATTTGCAGTAACTAGATTTTCCCAGGACTGTTTTCACAAATTTTCAACAGTGTAAGTGTCTATGCATATACATTAATTTGCTTTAATACATGTATGTTTCTTTGTGTGTTTGCATGTATGTTTATATATATATATATATATATATATATATATATATATTTATCTGTTTGTATGTATGTACGTTTATAGCTGTAGAAACTAACTCTTGTATTCAATAACACTGTTTTACACGATCCTATTCGTTGCGTCAAACACCAATCAGGTGGATATTGTAACGCAAAAAAAAAAATCTCATTTCATAAACCATGTTGGTTTTCTTTGAAGTGCTGGAATGAATGTACAATGCACGAGTAATGCTTTTAACAGTCGTTTAACCTTATTCCATAGTTGTTTACTAGATTAGTTCAAACCGTCGAACAGTAATTTTGAAAATGAAAAATTTCTCTGCACGCTTTGCGAGCTTTAATAATTATATTAAAATGAGGCGGAGGGATATATATATGAATGCACTACAATGAACTCGTAGAGATTTTACTGTTTACATCAATGGTTTATTCCTTTTTCACCGAGAGAGAAAATGAAAAATGACTAATGTTTTTTTTTTTTTTTTAATTTTCAAAGTTATTTTGTGATGGATTAAAAACAATATTAGGTTTATGTTAATAAAACAATATTATTAAATGTTATAGATATGGCTTTTGAAGCTATGACATTCCAGTAGATATATCAGCTCAATCTGTCATGACAAATTGGAAATAAAATGGAGGGCTGATAGACACGATTACATTATTGGTTTTCACATTATATAAATTTGTTCATATTTCATACGTGTATGCCTCTTTCCTACGATCGTTTTGATGGTGTATATTTTGTGTGCGAGTGAATAGACACAGATTTAAAAATTATATAAAATAAATATGAATTTTTACTCCTACAATGTACACCCAGATTCATTGATAATGGTCGATACGTCTGTAAATTTCCATAGTAAGACGGATTTGAAGCAACATTCAATACAGTCGTTAAGCAAGCTTCTATGAAGCTTGATTAACTGTTGCCAAGTTCTTCAAGTTTTTGGATTTATAAAATTTACCGTCGTCCATTTCCTATTAATATGAGTGTACGTAGGCTATACAAATATCAATCTTCAGTTCCCTGACGGCAAATGGGGTTGTCACCCAAATGTAAGCTCTTGCCCTACCAGTTTGACAAGAGTATAGCGTTTGATATTTCTCGACAAAGAACAGCACCGCCGGGTTATCCAGTCACATTCTAATCCCTTCCATCGCAAATTAACATTTCTTACTGATTACTTGAAAAGTGGGTACGATATAACTGGCGACAATTACAGAAAACTAATAGTAAGGGTTACGGAAGGCTTTGAAGCAGAAACAGCGGCGCAAAATAAACAATGGCATGGCTCTCTTGCTTGACTATCCTCGCAGTCAGAAATCACCGCGACAGTTAGACTTGTAAAAATGTTTAGCTATACCCAGTTGCTACATTCCCTAACTTCCTTGGCGTGGCACCTTCAGACTACTCTCTCATTGCCTTCGGACAAGATCTTTTCTACTGTGGAAGAGAGATTATCTAGCTAGAATCAAAACTTGCAGAAGGACCTGCAGCCCAATCAGGATCTGCAGAAGTGGTAGATCGTTCGAAAAATATGTGGTTCAAAAGATGAGAGGCTATCTAGAAAAGATGTAATAACTCCCTGGTAGGTCTCAGTTGTCATAGTGAGAGCAAAAACCTATCGTACAATGCAGAAGCAATAATAACTTTTTTAAGTGTTAGTTTCGAAATTACCCAGAGTCACTATATTGACACACTATATTAACGTCGTGTTACGGTACAGATAAGGTTAAATGAACCGTAACAAGATTCTCCGATTAGTCTTTGCACGCTTTTTATTGTTTATCGAACCAAAATAATATCACTATGGTATCCCAAGTGTTAATAAGCTTACAGCTAATCTGAAATCAGTAATACAACAATACTACCACAATTCCTCTCGCACGAAGTGTGTATATCACAAAACAATGTCTCCTCATGTTGTATTTACTCCATATTTTAGTCCGCATAGCAGATACTGTATTTCATTCTGTCTGTGTTACATGTAATCGAGGGGGGTCTCATACAGTACACATTAAAGAAATGTACACATTACATACTGTGTGTGGAATATATTGGAAATCATAAAACTGTGTAATTTTTTAAAGAAATAAATGTGTTCATTGGTTTAGATACAGGAAATGTAAGTTTAATTTTTATTGTTTGCATGTGCGTGACGTATTTGAATATCTTTTTTTTTACGTTAAAATCAGTAATAAATGTTTTTAGACACATCACTTGTCCATTCAAACACAATATATCTACACGTATACCCACATTCACTCATGCAATCATCTACGTGCCTCCATGAACCTTGCTGTTTTACGTTTAGTTTTCCTGATTAGATTTACAGGAGGCGTGACCTGGAGTTCTGGAACCTTTATTTGCTAATTAATAGTAAACCTTTGATGAAAACAATATTCAGCGCAGCAGGTGGATTGGTAAATTTGACATGCACAGAAGGGAATAAAATAATTCTTTACACCATTACAACCACAAACAAGTAGAATATTACCATATAATGATACCTAATAACAGAATGTTTAAGAATTTTAATTAATATTGCATTCAAATTCGTTTTGTATTTCAACGAACCTGGATAATAAGAACACAGAGAAAAATGTGTTTGTGCCGTTTAAATTTGGTCAGAGTTTTCATATTATTTTTTTGAATTATCAATAAATTGTGATATATACGAGGAGCATACCAAAAGTACTGTCTGTTGATCATTATATCGGAAAATGTTAATCCAAATTTAATTCCTTTTTAACAGTGTATAGAGGGACTGTTTTTGTACGTTATCACCAATTTTCGTTATCGTAGGTTTTGCTGAACCATGGGTATGAAGCATAAGATTGACTGCCAACCTTGGTACTCCTGGGCACCTTGGGAGACAAAGGCGGTCGAGCGTAGGACTGGCCACTTCTCCTCACTTCGTGCCGTAGGTCGTGAATGTGTAAAGCATCGGACAGTGAATATCTTTACCCTTTACCTTTACTAAATAATAGTGCTATTATATTCGACCTGAAACAAAATTATCTAAAGACCTTAAGTAAGATTCAAATTCAAATGTTAATTACATTTTGTACAAGATCATACATTCATAAGAGCACATAGGTCGTAGAGTTTAAAAATGATAGACGGTAGTAGTTCTTACAAGTGTGTGTTTACGAAGAAGGGCGTGAGGTATAAAAGGTTGAGAACCTTTGTTCTAGATAATGACAAGTTCATGGCAGACACAGGGTTCCATTACCAGAGCATTTTCTGCTAATTTCAGAGGTAAACATATTGTTGGAACACTTACATGCTATGATAACAAATAACGCTTAAATTTCACGAAGTTTGAATCCTGCTACTGGTCATCCTAGCGAAGACATTGTCTGTCTAGGTTCTCTTTCAGTGCCATCAGTTAAATGTAATATTCCCTTCAGCCCCTGGCGTCACCTTCTCCATCTTTTTCCACGAAATACTGCTTTTCAAAGGGTATTTGTGACACATGTGACAGCTTCAGGCTGTAGTTACCTAATCAGCCTATGTTTGTAAATTAAACAAGTGAATAAAATAAACTATTCAAAGATTATTTCATTCCGGTGAACAAGTCGAAGTCGTAAGGAAGCATGTACGGTGAATATGCAGGAAAAATTTAATACTTATCATAACAAAAATATTCATACGGATCATAAATGTAATTTCTAAATCAGCGTGAATGTCTTTTTCACTTACTGGCCTTGCCTCGCTAAAGTCATCAACGATATCTTCTTGCAGTCTGACATGGTATTGTAACAGTTCCTCAAAGGCCAATCACTTACAGTTTTACCACATAAAACCTTCATCATGACCAAAACCGTCGTTTAAGTCTTGTGAAAGAATTAACTAACACTACAGAAGGAGTAGGTCTCTTTTCGATTACTTCCCAGTGTAGCTTCCCTCGTTAGAGTAATCAGTGCATCAATGTTTTTATGTATTTCATACCAATTAAAGTGTAGACATATTATAAACAGATATTTAGTCATATAAAGTGTTTTGGAACTCTTGTCAATATACGAACTGGCATATTGTAGACTTCAAACCTGAACAAGATTTCTTAATAAGTATATTTTGAAATATGCATCGTTTTTGAGATACAAGGTTTCAAACTTTGAACCTGAAAAAATCATTACAATGGTAAATATAACGGAATTTTCTCGATAAGCCAGAAATACAGAAAAAGTGAAAACTTGTTACTAGATGTCGATGTGTGTCAATAGAGCTGAATTTAAGAAGCTACAGCATAGTGTGGTAGAGCAACAGTAATTTTTGGATGGCACCACATCAGTATTTTAAGATATTTTGTATCCAATAGTGATGGTAAAAAAAATGTGTGATGTACAAAAGATAAGTGTTGCAATCCGTGGAAAGTACACAAGGTAAAATGTAGTGTTAAGAACATGTGTGGTACTCATTAGACAATTTGAATAAAGTACAATATTAAAATAACGTGCCAGAAAGTTTTAATCAATGTTAAAATCTCATGCAACAAAGAATCAGTGTTGCAATATTATGAAGTTGAAAATTAGAAACTTTAAATAATTTCAAAGTAGAAAAAACGTCAATAAAACTCCAAACTTGAAAACTGGTATATGTCTAATATGCAGAGCTCAATAGAAAAAATTAGCTTCGTTGAACTCACCAAGCAAATCGATCGGAGCCAAAAATTGTTTAAAGGTAGGCCTATAAATAATTTTAATTTAATTCCTGCAGTAAACATTGATGAAAGCCCAAACATAAAAAATGTTCGTTGCTTTGGTGGCATTAGATGTCACTACGTGTAAGAGCTCTGGTTTAAACATTCCATTAGGAACACACGAGACATCAAACTATACAGGGTGAGTAATCTAATATAGTTGTTGTATCTCGTGTTTCACACAATGTCTGCATTATGAATAATTAAGACACTGCACTGGATGAGACATATTGTATTGGTAATTCCACAACAGTTTTTTGTTCTCCTTCCTATATAAATAACAAACATCTACAACCACAGCCGTCTTACTGCTCTCGCCAGGAAAGTAGATGAAACTACCAACTAACACCGAAACTCACCAGCTAAGGAAAGAAGACATGGGATCAGTCCCGAAGCTTCACAACAAAAATAAATAAAAGCCAAGAACTAATATTGGATTGGATTGGATTGGATTGGATTGGAATTATATATATTAGTGTTTTATTGTTTTGTATCTAGGTGTGAAATCCGCAATATATTAACTTCAGCATATTCTATACATGTTCCTAGACAAAGAATTACATGAAGAATCTTTGTAGATTGGATTCTTTGTTTCATATATTGACCGACATTGTATAGAATACTGGATTTCATACATTGTCATAACATAAATAAAAGAAGATATTGTATTAACGATCCCATGAAAATTTCTGACAGTATTGCTACTTAAATTATAGACAAGTCTCGAAATCTAAATTGTTAATGTATAAAAGTGGATAAGAGCAGTCTGAAATACAATTAACACAATTGCAAGTTCTGAAAATAAAATCCCCGAATTGTTAATACGATTGTCATTTTTTATGCAAGACGTAATTATTCTCAGGACGACATTAACTAAGCTTCCTTAAAAAAATACAATATTAACTAACTAATGGATTAGATATGGTTAACTCTAAAAAAAACGCATGTTTAGAAAAAGAAATTAACTAATGATTTGCTTGGGCGTATTCAACCATTGTGTAAATAGTAGCTGTGTTGAGCAATTCGTGCACTTCTACGTGTTATACTAGAGTGTTATACTGCTAAAATGATGTTACATTTACGTCACTGAAGACGAAAGGTCGAAACACAGAAGCACATACGTAGAGACATGCCCTCCCCCTCCCACACACACATGCAGAGAGAGAGAGAGACTGTGAGAGAAGAAACAGGAGAAAGGGAGGCTGCTATTTTCCAGCCCTGTAATTAGAAAATAATGCACACACAGTCAGTCGTCGTATGTTTACCGCTAGTCTGAACGTCACTGTATCAAAGGGAAGCTAGTTAAGTAACTATCGCTGAGAGTTACAAATATAGCCTTCAGTCTTTTTGAACTTTGACCCCTTCAAACAGACATTCAAAATTACTTTGTCCTAATAAATTTAAAAATTATATTTATATATATCGAAATTATATAATTTGAACGTTTAATTCAACTTTTAATAAATTAAAAGTTAATATTTGCTTAGCATTATTTTCATCGAGCATCTACAGCTCAGTTGGTAAAGCGCTGGCTTAGCATTCAAGAGGTCCTTAGTTCGTTCCCAGAAGCCGAACATCTTGGTTAAGTATTTCCAGCATTTTTCCTCAGTCATATCAGGCAAATGCCGGGATGGTACCAACAAACTAAACCCTGAACAACTGTCTTCCAGCATCTTCTCCCCTCCCCTAACCTGTCCTGAATCGGAGGTACCTAAAAACCATAAATAAATTCAAAAACATTATTTTGATAAAAATCTTATAATTACAAAAAAATTCAAGTAAGCATGCAATAATTTGTTGAGAGCATGGCACAATTTAAACCAAAAAACAATACCTAAAGTTCGAAATTTACGTAATAGTGTTCCTAGACAGTATGGATACTCACAATATAACAATTAATACACTCACATTTTGTGTTTTTTATTTCTGAGATGCTTCACGAAACATAATTAATTTATGCAACACTTGTGTTAAGCTTATCATGTCTTTGTAAAGATAAAATCATTTTCGAACTTTGTTGCGCACTTATATTTTCAGAATTACTTGTCAAATCCCTCTTATCCATATTTTGCTTACAATATACAATGATAAAGTCAAGCTCATTTATTCGCCTTTTAACGCTATTTCTTCAATTTATATGAGCCAACAATACAGTTCCAAAGATCCGCGACTGTTATCATTAGACCACGTGGATTGGGAAATTACTTTGTCAGGTCCTTTGATTAAATTTCCACACAACAAAATATTTCATAGAAAACTTTTAACCTATATTTTTTTTTTCATGAACTATTTGCTCATCAGTCCAAAGAACAAAATATACCTTAGGATACTATTATTCATGCATTTGTATTTCAAAATTACACTAAATTCTTGTTTATCCGGACTTGATGGGACCGAACCCGTTCCGGATAAACCAGATTTACCGATTTTCTTTTTGCTTCGAAAATCGTTCCGGATAAATCGTAATTTTGGATAAACGAGGTCTTAATGTATACGGTGTGGGTTTCAGTAGGTCAGTTTGCTATCTAAAAAACCTTCGAGATGCGTGGAGAACCTTGGATTAATATTGGGGCATCATACCACCCTGTTCAAAGAAGACTATTGTATTACTCACAGCAGAAATTGTTTCGTTTGTATCGAAGCGCGTAAACATTAGAAAATATTGCGCTTTTACATCATTTTTAGAAATTTGGTTTTCACTTGATTTGCAAAAGTCATATTTTACGCATCCAAGAAATGCTGTTATGCTTAAAAATATCGAGAATCGCAGTGACGCTAAGGATCTCCATTTATTTTGCGTTTTGTAGCGCGGCGTCATGTATGAAACACGGAGCGACCCTACAAAATCTCCATTTAGAAACATGCGTACGTTTGTTGCTGTGTGCTAAGTCTAGCAGCGTCCATCTGATCAATAATTTGAAATAAAGAAATATAGACATAGAAAAACTACAAAGTGATATATCGAATACCAATAACAACCGGTATTTTAACATGATCCATTTTTAATATTCAATATTTTTTTCAACGTGGATGATATGCGAATCTCCAAGTATTTCTATACGAATTCAAGTGATTTCTACGCATGAGAACCATTCAATTTCCAAAATTGTTCCTTATAAACGATATGGTAACCCAGAGCAATAAATAGGAACATCAGATCAATGCCATTATGCTTTGTGAAATCTTACCAATCTCACCCAATCGGTTGAAATGACCATTGAGGACAAATGACGTAACGCGTGATGGTCGATACTGAAATTTGAAAATTTATATTTCTTGCATTGGTATGATTAAGGTTCTATAATTTGCTACGGAAGGAAGATATTAGTCGGGTCTAGCTATGGCTACAAGTACAAAAATGGGTTTGGACATCTTATTCAATATTATTGAAAAGGAATCAACTGATCACAATCTCTAGTATGAAATTCAAGTAAGAGGTTACAAATTTATCCTGTGTCCCTAGTAGTCAATCAATCACATCTTTCATACAGAGTGTCTGAGACAACACGTACACCCATTCTTAAATAAAGGAAAAAAGTCCCTACTGAAAATAATGAAATTGAAATAACAAAATTGGCTATGTTCTATTCAATGGTGATATTTACGATTTTCGGGTATGACCGGAAGTGACCTATCTAGACAGGAAGTAGGATTCTTCAAATAGAACATGGTAGATTTAAAATCAGATTTCGATTCTACGTCAAAAATTAAGAAATTTTTGTCAGAAATGTTTTTACAACCAATGCCTTCATTGGCCTTGAAATGGCTTTGAAAGTATTTCGGGTATGAACTGGAAATGCACAGAGGCCACACATTCAAAATCCTTTCACAGTCACTGGAGGTTTTGCTGCAAAAATGTGTGTGACAAAAATGTCTTAATTTTTGACGTAGAATCGGAATCTGATTAAAAAACTACAATGTTCTATTTGAAAAACAATCAACTTCCAGCCTAGATAGGTCACTTCCGGTCATAACCGGAAATCGTAAATATCACCATTCGATAGAGCATATCTAATATAGATATTTCGATTTTTTTTTATCTTTAGTAAGATCTTATCCTTTTATTTTAGACGGAGTGTACGAGTTGTCTCAGACACCCTCTATAAATTAAAGTATTCCGTCTTGACCCTGTCTCTCTCGCTGTTCAATATATTTTAATAATGTCCCACCATACTGACATAAAGGTCCATTAGAAGGATTACATTTGGCAATCTTGGTTAAAGCGCTTTTTTCCTTTGTAATTTCCTCAATGTATTAGTGGAAAATTCTCAGGACATGTTTTAATTAATTAGTAAAACAGAATTTACTTTCAAATAGTTTTTTTGTGTTTTTTCTCATTTGTCTGTAGAAAGCGCATTAAAAAGAACTTGGTAAGAACATTTATCTTACCACTGGAGGAAGTAGGGGGGAAAAGCCGGCAAACAGTTAAAAAACCACAAGAAAAGAACAACAAAGTCTTTGAAAAGACAAAATTAAAAAGAAAGAGAAAGGACTTTCTTTCTTTATATTTTCGAAAACTTCTGTCCATGTTGGGAAGTAATTGTGATTACACAAACCTTGTTTCCACGAAGAATTCTGCAGAAAAGCAGCTTTCGATAAATAGATCTAATAGAAGCTTAAATAAAGTAGAAAAAGAAATAAACACTTTCTTTTTTTTATAAAGAACAGAAAAGACACATAAAGTTAAAAAATAACAGGGGTTTACAAAAAGAACTTTATCCAAAGAATTCGATGGTTTGAAAGGGTAAGTTCCTTTTTTAAGAAATATAATATTTAAAGAGAAAAAAGTACGATACAAAAAGATACATCATACAAAGTAATCACACAGAAAGTTATTTCTTTGTTGATATTTCTTAATTTTCGCAAAAAAGAAACCTTATAAAAATACCTAAATTAAAAATTCCATTGCTGAGGGTAATGAATTATCTGGAATTCTTGACATTTTCTGGATTTTTTCGGGCTTGCATCACGGGAAAAGTTCTTAGATTCATCAATGGTATAAGTTTATGGAAAGAACGAAACAATTTTTTGTTTTTCTGGCATAGAAACAAGATTGGGAATTTTGGAAGCACTGGAAGTTACTTACGGCGTAAAGACTCGTTTATTTTTACTTGTTGAGAGAAAGTTCGTACGTCTTTTCTTTTCTAAACTGTTGGCAACACGTGAAAAAGTACATTATGTAGGTATGACCGAGGTAAGAATTTTAATATATATGATTATTTACGAAGTCTATGAAAGTCTCTGTTGTTTCCTATTCACGTGATCTCTGCACATTGTTTGAATAGCGATCCTAAGTAAGGTTTTCTCAGGTTTATAGACGAATAGATAGACAGATAGAAAATGAATGATTTATTTAATGATACATAATTAGTTACTGGTTTATTTATTACTAGCAAATATGCCCGCTCCTTCCTGCGGTGTTTGAAGTATTCGGTAGGTGCACGATGATAAGCCAGAACCTATAAATGTTCGAAGTAGGCTCAGCATACGTATGGAAGCCATTATAAAATTAAAACAGGGTGGCAACACTGACAACTGGGCTGGTTGGAGAATTGTTCTATAGTGTCGAATAATGTTTGTGCTAATTTGGTACGGATGATCTAGAGGAATGGAAGTCTTTTGAAAAACTGAAAAGTAATATAGGTTGGCAACCCTGTTAACTGGGATATTTGTGAAATCAAAGTGTAATAAAGGTCACCTTATAAACGAACCGAATTATAATGATGAGTAAGTTGCTGAAGTTTATAATGATGAGTTGGCCCATGCCTTCTATGTGTAGTGAATTCTGGTTTCGATTAAAGTTGCGTGTATGTTGTAATAAAATGATACTGTCGCAGCCCTAGTTGTTGTCATGTAGTGAGAGAGATGTTGTACAAGATATGAAGGATGTACTATGAAGTGGACCCTGGTTGTCTTCGAAGATTTGTTTAATTCTTTTAGATGTAGGTCATGGTTTACAGAAAAGGAGGAGAATAAAAGTTGGTTGCCATCTATTGACTGATGATTCTTGATTCACTCAATATTGATGTTATTCCAAGTTGTTGATTTGAAAATCTGAATTATTTCAATCTGTAATTTCTGGTGGTTTCCAGTCTTAGTGATGCAAGATTCTAATGATGAGTTGAATAAATGTCATTATTATAGTTGGGAGTGTCCCGAACTATTTGTAACTTAATAAATCCTATTTTGATTTTGTCCATGGTGTCTTGGAAATGTAGATCTTGAAAGAATGGTAAAAAAATCTTGAATTGTAGTGAGAAAATTAGAATTATCAGATTTGTTGTTTGATTGGTCGCTATTAGCGAAGTCACCATATGTCCTGTTTGTAGTTTGAGGAACTTGTAGTTTGGGTGAAGAGTCTTGCTGTATACGCTCACTAGTTGATTCTTCCTTCTGTGGTTTGATTTTGGAAACTCGGCTGGCTTTGAGGTTCTGGAAAGTTGAGCGTCCTTTGTAATTAGCGGAATGATCATTGTCACAGTTTGCACATTAAACTGGTTCTGCCCTAGTTTTCTTATCGCAGTTTGTTGTGAGATGAGCTAAAGCACATTTAACGCAGCGTGGTTTTCA
>JAGDQP010033246.1:0-20785 GCA_022664845.1 Lepisma saccharinum
ATTTTCTTTCGGATCGGGAAGTTTCCGAATTTCAGTCTAGCAGTTGAATTTATATGGCAAACAATATTTGGATATGTGTAATAAAGTAATATAAAGATAAACTACTGATTTAAACATAAAAAGCGTTTAAAATTAAAAAAAAAAACGTGGTTTAAATAAACAAAACTTTTTAACAACCCTGATATTCATCAGGGAGGCTCCAGTCCGTGTGTCTTGTGTGTTTCGTTAACCGCTTAGCCTGAAATGGTCAAATCCTGAAGTAAAATAATAATAATAAATAAGTGAATATTCTCTGCGATAAATGTAAATTGTATGACTGGCTGGTCGTTCATCTACTTTATAACATAAATTAATTCTTTGAGTGTGCACTGAGCTGTAATACATTTCCCTTTAAGTATAACCAAATGTATAACCTGCCTAGGGCGAATGGTACACACTTTTCACAGACCCTATTTGTACAGTACCGAAAACACAAAGGCCCTCAAAGAGTGACCTCGTTGTATTTATTTGAACGAATTTACTCTCACTCAGCTCAAAAACGGTACCACGTCCCGCTAATTTCATAATTGTAGTTTCGATGATTATACGATGACTTCCGAGGAAATACTTAAAACCAATCTCAAATCTATGACATCACTTTCAAGTTCCATCCACCGCTATTTAGAGAAGTGAGAAATTTAAGCCGTGTACGCTGCGTAATCTGTATTTATTCCAATGTCACGACTATGCTTACAGGGAGTGGTTTTAGATCGCTGACACGCATATTTTTACGCTGAAAAAACAATATACTACTCATATTTACTTTTGAATTGACTAACGGTTAGGTTAGAGTAATGAACATATGACAGTGTTTCTGTGGGACAAAGAAGTTTCCACCTGCCGTGAGAAAATCTCAATTTGTCGCTCGTCAAACCCAAAATTTTCCGATACAGCAAAACCAACAAACCTTAAGCATCGTTTAAAGTACAAAACCAAATGTTAATGTTAATTACCATCTACCCACTTGCACCAACAATAATTTCTCTAGAGAGTGGATTAGCTCTTGAAAGTCACTACAAAAATTAGTACGCAATGATAAGACACATTTCCCCCAATGAATTTCATTTCTTGGTGCCAGTTTTTAAAAATTCCCTAGGAAGAAGGAACATTATATTTTGCTTTTTAAGGAATTTTATATTTCCAGTGTATAAAGGCATCAAAGAACAAGCGACTAAAGAAAAACACAAACACACCAGTAAATCACCTGACTGACGGTACTATGCTATGTTAAACTAATGTAAATGGAAATTAAATTGGAATTATTGGAAAGACTCTATTGAATTGAGTTTATGACCATGATGATATGAGTTTATTTAATATACTTGATGCATTGAAACCTAAACAGTAAAAGGCTCTAGTTCCGCAGAGAGGTTTCTTTCCTTCCACTCATTTTCCACCGATTTTTCTATCCGATGATTCAGACGCTGTAAAGATAAGATAAAATGAATTGTATGGGCGGTAACAGTACTATGGCTTACTCCCTTCCCGGATTCAGACGCTGTGGCCACCACTGTACATATGGTGCATATTCGTTGCATCAATTTCATTGACAAGAATCCCTTCAATTTCACAACCTACTTGCATCCACGCAATTGCCAACATCAATTCGTGCGGCCACTATTACTTCTTGCACGTCCGTAAGACTTCCACTCTTCGCACATCTCGATAAAGGTGATATCGGGCGGAAGAAGATTCATACAAACAATAATGCCAAGCGAGGAAAGTCATGAATCGGAATCATAGTAAAGTTCGCCATAATGACTTGTTTACCTCCAGATCACCATTGATGTTTTGCTTCAAAAATTACATGTTTTGTTTTCACGGACAAGATGACGAGTGAACGATACCGTGCGACGACAGGTTAGAAACCTTTAATAACACTGCTAAATCTATGGTTCCAAATGGAACATCCGACGTATACTAAAGAGACACCTAGGTCGCATCCATTGCATCTTCCCATCGCCATAACGGACCCGATTGCAAATAGTTGACTCTTCTTCACCGCGCATTCACCTTTATTGTACATTAATTCGAGACAGCGCCCCTTACATGTTTAAATATTCATGGACTCAGAATTATACCTTTTAGTTCGCCCCTCTGCGGAAGCCCAATATCAAATATGAAGCAAAAACATTGAAACCAGTTCTCTTACACTATTCGGGGAAACCAGTATGTAATAATTAGACGAAAATGTTAAAGAGTACAAGGTTTAGGAATTACTAACCTAACCTGAAAAATACATAAATGATTGCTTAATGAAGTTGTCTCTCAAACGGCATTCTATTCTATACAAACAAACTACTAACACATTTATGTTCACATCACTGAAAATTAAGATAAAAAATTACCGCATCATACTTATCTCATCTGTGGAGCAACCACTCTTCACGGTTCTTTTTATCTTTTGAAGTTCGGAGACGTAGACACTTCGTAAATTTTGGATTTTATTTTTTACATCAACCATTGTGGTTATAGGCCTACATCGCTCTAAGCCATCCACAATTTCCTGCAACTTGTCGTGCCTCACATTTCTATTATGATAAAATGTTGATTTTATGTCGTATAATGATTTTCTATCTTCGTACATATCAATTAATATTTCAAGCGGAATCTTTGGTCCAACCTCTTGCCGCCATCTTTCGACCTGTTTGTAAAGCGAACGCTGGAGGCGCTGACGCAGAGTGTATGGAAAATCCGCTGAAAAATGGAACAGTTTCTATTTAGAGAACACATTGGAGATGCCATGAAAAATCGTACGATCCCTCGTATGCAATCTCATCATTCTTTGATCGTGTAAAGCGCGGATCGTACGCTTTTTCATGCCATCTCCGAAGTGTTCTCTAAATAGAAACGGTCCTATTTTTCAGCGGATTTTTCGTACAATCTATGACAGCGCCCCTACTGGCAATACAGCGTGATTTCCTATTCCGCTGTTTGGTTATGGATTACGAGACAAAGAAAAAATATTAATGTTATTACTTGATGCTGAAATTATCATACATAATGGCATAATAAACTATTACATGTAAAGATATAAAACAAAGTTTTTAAGGGAAGTGTAAAAAGGTCAGTGATACTGCAGTTCAGCTACTTCTACCATAGAGGACTGTTAATACCTCAAAATGTTACGTTTTGCATTCCTATTACCATAAAAGGTGCTAAATACGTGAAAAATATGTTAAAAAATATAATGACAAAGTTCTGATGTGATCTAATAGCTACTGCTTCTCCTATATATTGTGCAATGCAGTTAAGGTGATTTTCATTGTTTTTCTTGTGCGTAGAGTACCGAATCTGCTGCAGGCATGATATGTATGAAAGGAAATAATGTAGAAGATACCGGTATCTTTGCAATCATATCCCCTCCCATTGATTATGATAAACATATACGCTCTGTGCATCCGAAATAATGAAATACATTGAACAGTAATTACAGAAGTAGACATATTGTAAGTAGAGTGTCGACGTCAAGCCAGAGCTGTGCAAGTCAATACGTGAGCTAGGTAAATAATCGAACGAACTATTTTTAGTCAAGGGTTAAGACAGCTGACCCTCCCTATTCACACCTATATATCTTGTGTGAAATGAGCCTATAAATTACATGAAATCTACATTACTCCTCATTTTTGTATTTTGTATGTATTTCATACTTATAGGAACGTAAAACGTAGCATTTTGAGGCGTTTCCAGTGCTCTGTGGTAGAAGTAGTTAAACAACAGTATTACGTATTGCTCCCATATGTATAAATAGGAATTAATATATAAATATAAATCACAGTCATATTCAATCCACTAGTGGATGAGGTCTCTCCCACTCTTTTTATTTTTTAAATGGGCTATACTTTCACAAATATCTGAGGCATAATTACCGTAAAAGCCTGAGATGTCACAGCTATAAACTCCAGCAGTTTCTTCATTATCCCCTCGTATCCAAAATTGTACCGTGTAAAGCACGATACAATATTGTATGATTTATCATACGAAAAATCTCGTAATATGGATTGTATACATTATATCATACGAGAAATTGTATCTAAACCGGCCTTATTTTTATATTACTAGACGCTGCGGGACACCAGTAATTTAGACTAACAAAGTAATGTCCCGTTCTGCGCTCTGTAACGGAGTGGATTGGATCGTTAATATGATTTTTTATTTACGGACTTTAGATAAGGGACTTAACACAACACTGGGTGGAAGTGATAAAAATGTTGGAACCTATTTATTTCCCCCCAAAGCATAGTGCTCAATTTTGCTTCGTGATTGGTGTCTTTCATCTGCACTAGGTTTGTAGTTCTGTCGCGGATATGGAGAAACAAAAGAATTTACCAACGCTTAACCAAGAAAACAAAACGGACGAAGAAACACATACAAGCTTTCTCTCTTACAAACAAACAAACACATAGAGATAGGGAGAAAGAGAATAAAATTGCGACAACACAGACTAGCATACAAATTCTACAGTTTGCGTGGACGGGCAGAGAACGTGCGCCACACTTTCCGGATGCAATGAAAAGCTTTTTCCATCTCCTCGGCTATTAAAGGAAAGGAGAGAAAAAACAACAACTGATGAGTGGCTTGATCGTTACAACCACCTAGTGTCTGTGAAAACCGCTATGAGAAAAGCCATTCGAACAGGCAACAGAAGGAGTTGGGCTTAATTACAGCATCATGACTAAACTGTGAGCTTATGAAGTACCTTTTGTCTTCCTAAAAGGAAACTGTGGCTTATATTCCTATATTGTGGCTTGTGGCTATTATATTCACTACTTCAATATTTTCTTATACCTATGATTGAAAATTCTAACATGTTACTAGAATTAAAAAATGAATCTTTCATATCAAACAAAAAATTAATCGGGTGACTTTGAAGAAATTCCTATGCTAACACTGAAGAGGTAGTAAAGATAGTATGTTTCCTTCCGTACATATTTGTGTATTTCTTACACTTAGTGAGATGCATACAAATTTAAAGTAGTCTGTCATTAAACCATGATTAAAAATTATAGCTAGGAGAAATTGAAAAATTACTGGCCAATTTCTCCTACGTTAGTGTTCTGAAAAACATTCGAAAACATTTTGGTTTATAGGTTAAACAATCATTGTGAATTAGATGATTATCTCTATGCAGTGTTGAATACGCATTAATTACCAACGCTAAGTAAGTACTTCACGGAATGAATAGAATTTGACGTGCGCAAAGCTTTAACGATAAAGACAGCCGTGGGAAAAAATCTCAACCCTTTATCAATCATGAAACATCGCTGAAAGGAACCAATTTGGATGTATAGGCGTGCTGTTTACGGGGTTCTGTCTCGTGCAAGATACAGGAAATTATATGTCTCTCTGGCGTGAAAATAAAAGCTCAGCGATATATGTATGAGATATTGGATCTAAACGTTACAGCTTCTACACATGAAACAAATGAGAGTCATTTTACAGTAAGATAATCCACAGTCGCGCGGGATCCGAAGTGTATAGCGGCTGCTTCCAGAGTTCGAGGAGTCGCTGTGAAATACCTCAACGGCAAGTTCAGTCGCTCCTGTCCGAAGAAACTCTTTAGCGTTTCTTCCAGAGATATAGCGGATGTGTTGGATCTTTGTGATGAAAGATGTTTTACACTAGAAGCGTAGCAATAAACGATGAACACTTACAAGCATACAAAACTTGAACGAGATCAGCGTTCTCCTGATAACTGTTGTATCAGCAAACTGGGCTTTAACCTTGCGAAACCGACGAAGTATATCTGTATACGAAATCGTTCATAGTTAAGATCTCATGAACAATATGGACGTCTTTTATTTCGCTAAATCCATAAGCTTCTATATTTCTGTTGAATTCTCCAACGACAGTATCACAAAATGGAACAACGTTCTCTTTTATGTAGGCACTGATTAATGAACCACAACAAAGATTATGCACTCATGGACAACACAATTTCTCAGATATATATGTGTATATGAGGTTACACTTGAATGACAGTAACTGGATAAGTACAATATTTGATACAAACAAAAAACACTACAATACCCAAAATAATGAGAGAATTACTGTATTTTCAGAAAAAAATATAAGCAACTCCATGCCTAATACACCGATTCGTGGGAATATATTATTGTTACGAAGACAAGACAGTTCTAGTTGCAGACTGTTATGGACAGTTCAATGACAATATTTTGGCCAGACGTTTGTGTAATTAAACGTCGAACTAATAAACACGTGAACGACTTTTTTTCGATAATATCGTTCAATAACTGGCCAATATTATTCGTATATTTGAACAATATCACTTATTTTCCACTGAGAAATATGAATTGTCATATATATGCATGATATTTGAACACCCTTCTGTACGACGACAAATAATTCTGCCTGCAGTGACTGAATCTTAAAATAATTACCAGTAAGTATCTTCACTGTAATGGACGTGTCTTATTATATTTTATATTATTTCTATGATATGCAACTCAACACGTTATTTGTGACAATTCTTGGTACAAAAAATATATTCTGTTATATTTTTCTCTCTGCGTATCTGATTATTTATTATTATTATTTCAAACAAAGTGTTCAAAAATGAATGACACTAGTACGATTAATATGGTACGCAACGTATTCTGAATAACGCCATGAACATGCGTTTTACCATTTAATAGAATGGATTTTTACTTACACAATTGCCCCAAAAGCAAAACATATACGATTGATTAACTTTATTGACCCTTCACTTTTGTCGCATCCCAACAACTGATTTTGCTTCAAATCACGTAAAACGACAGAAAACTTTGATGTCATTTCTTATTCGTCAAGTGCTGACATTTCTTACTATTTTCTAAAATACGTATCATATAACAATACTATCAGGTTTTCTTTCTGTACTTTGCAATAATAATGTATAATGCAACACTTTACACAAATATGAATATGCTTTATGCGTCAATGAGCCCAAGAGGTTATGGATAATAAAAGGATAGGGCGACAATGAATTATATAATTTGAGAAATACACAAATATTCATTAAAGCACACACTCGACATTAATTCGTTAAACTATATTTAGAAAAATATACTAATTGAATCACGGATTGCAACGTTTCAATTTTATCGATAACTTATAATTGCCTTCGTATGAGATAACGTTATGCTGTGACAGGTATCGTACGTTTGAATAGTTTTAAAATATCTGCATTGACTTTATTACCACGATCGAGCAATATACAGAATCATTACCTTTTTATTGCCAATATTTCGGCGACTAACAAGCCTTACAAGTGTTGCTTGACCCCAATATTATTTTTAACAATATGAACGTCTCAATATTCTCATTAAAATCTATTTGTAGTACTACTTCAACTTACTGAATAAAACAATGATTCGAACTGAGTTCAGGTATTTTTAAGTACTATTCTTTTCAATGGTCGACCAGCAATAATTCTTACCTAATAATGCATATGGAATTATACACAGATCACACGAAGCACGCAAATTCTATTATTCACACATCATTTGTTATTTTCCTCATTTTCGTTTATACAAAATTCAACATACATCGATTATTTCCTTTCCAACGCTTTGATGCCCAAGCAAATAAACTAACTATACAGCACGCGCAATACGATAAGATCAACGCAGTATATTTCAGTTCTTTCACCGGTGGTACAAATTTATCCAGTAGATGACGCTGTCAACATCGACTTAAGATGATGAAGAGCGGAAGTCAATACACTGTGAACGGATGTCACGACGTGACGTCACACAAGGTTATTAGAAACAATGATTTTTCGTGGATATTCACTGCAATGTGTTATAAATGTGATGGTATGCAAGCATGAGCTTCACTACTTGAATAAATACACACAGTTCGTGATATAGCGCTGAAACATTTCAACATTCAAGTTTCCATATGTGGCCGGCCGGTATTCTGCGTTGCACCCCGGTAGGATGTTTTTAACTTTACCGTACCAAATAACAGTCACCAGATGAAGCATGCAAAGGCTGTCTCATTAAGAAATTCATCTCCTGAAACCTATTGCATACAAATATGTTGTTTCTTAGGAATCCACACAGCGTTTCTCGGCTCACAATCTTTCCACTTTGGCCGTCGTAGCAAAACAGCGCTCACACGAAGCGAAACTGCAGCGTCTAAGAAAATATAAATTCTGTACTTACAATGGTTTCTAGCCAGGTAAATTTTATATCTCGGTGAGCCACCAACCTCGGGCTGTTCAACCTTGCTTAAATCTCCAGTTCTCAGCGAGTACCTCCTCCGACAAATAGTAATTTTCGTGGCAAAGTTAGTTCTCCGCATCCACTATTTTTACATTAACGCACAGCCCAACTACATCCTGGAAGTTCTCTTCTTCCTACGGTTATTACACCGGAAGTGGGTACATACGATGACGTACGCAGAACAGTTCAAATACGAAACGAACAGAATATTCGAATGAATAAATAAATAGTCACACGTATCACTGAAACACAAATAATACACACTATAGGAAAAAAATATATGTTGACCCTCAAAAAGCAGTGTTTCTCAACAGGAGGCTCGCGTGACCTCGGTCACAAGTGGAGTAGCGAGGAACGTTCCAATTGTAATCCAATCAAGCACATGAGGAGGTGCTTCAGCTAAACGTGATCAAAGATATTCCCTCCAACGATGGACCCAGATATCAATGGAGCTGATTGACACCTCACGGTAACCGCATGCAGCGTCGTTGTGAGGCACTCACGTGCCGACGGCGATCGATCGTATCTCTTGGTAGTGTCTGGCAGCAAACATTTCGTATGAAACGTTTGTAGATCAGTGGCTGCCAGTGGAATTTTCAGCATCGTTAGGCCGGAACATGTTGTGTCCGCCGAATATTTTTTTCTATAAAATTATCTCTGCTGCCTCTCGATTGGTTAATATCATTTCTCTTGCGTGCGTAACTTGTATATTGTTACAAGAAAGATTTGTGCACCAGTAATTGTTGATTTTGACTCTGTGCTGTGATGTTCGTTCTATTCCTTAATTCGTGACGAGAAATGTAGTTACTATTTACTTGTGCCTTAGAGTACGAGAAAATATCCTGTCTCCGAATTTTCTTTCGAATATTGCGACTGATATGGTGTGGACAACTGGGATTTAATTTTTACCAGAATTTCTTCACCTTCTTCTTCTCAGTGTTTACATACATTCGTTGAGAAAATTGAGTATATCGTCTCTGTCTGCTTGTGTAAGAGTAAAAAAGTTATTTGAGGACGACACAAGAATTTTTAAAAGGGTTGTGGAATGAAGACATGAAACGATATGATTAAGAAACCCGTTACAAGGAAATGAGAAAGTCGACATATTTATCAACATGTACCGTTCATTGCGGAGGAAATACTGAAAAGGAGAGAGAATCAGAAACCAAAAGATAAAGAAAAATAGAAGTGGATATTGGTGATTACTTACCTGAAGTCAATTTTTGAAATCACATTTTGCTTCTTAAACCTTACGTCAATGCGAAATAATTTTATTCATGAAAATCTGTTTGAAACAGATGAATTCGAAGTGAAGACAAATATGTACGTTTAAAAAGACTTCGCTCACAGTCAAGGATAAGAACTAGGCGATACATAAAATAATTTGTAATGTCATTATTTATTTTTAGAAAAGTACTTTCAAAAACAGGACAATTTCACAATACATGGCACATTCAATAATATAAGATTAGTATAAAATATTATAGTAAATATAGAGATCATGATACGTTTAAACATCAAACAGTTAAACATATCTTACTAGAGTAAATAAAAAAAATCAGACTTTTACGAAACAATGACAGGAACATTTGATCATGATCGTTGAGTTCCAAAGGAGCGCAACTGCAGTATTTGACCTTCTGCGAAAATCGATTTTGAAACGCGCCCAACGCAATTATAATACATGAGTTATGCTATAATGTAATTTCAAACGCTGAGATTATGCCGCTCTAAGACAACAAAATAGAGTCTATGAGACATGACCTCATAGTATTGACTCAGAAATTCAAATTTTGCAAATAAGCCCTTTGAAGCTCAACCATTAACATTGTTTCAATGAAATAGAACAGAGACCAAACACACAACAAGTATCTTAATAACACTTTTTAATTCAGTTCGATAACGTAATCTGTAGTAGTAGATTTTTTAAGCCAAATTCTGCCCATACGCAAATATTCCTTTTTCAGTTTCATACGGCGATTTTGAAACCAGATCTTGACCTGCTCTGTGGAAAGTTCAAGTCTCTCAGCTAACTGATATCGCTCAACTCCTAGCATGTAACGATTGTTCAGAAATGCATTCTCCAAGGCATTTAACTGGTAACGTGTGAAACTGGTTCTCGGTTTTCTCCCTTTATTGGGCCTCATCCATTTAGGCTGATCTACTTTAGACGTAGATTGTATGGGCGTAAGTGGAGATGTCAGTTGGGGAGATGAAACATGATGAACATTATTTAAATGCGAGACTGTGTGATCAACGAGTGTGTTTGGCTGTCCACTAACTGATATTAGCTGAGAAGAAACCTTCCTCTGGACACTCCTTCCATTTTGCGTATTCTGTGTGTTGGGTAACCTATGAGAAAGTAAAAAAATCTACATAACTGAATCTGCAAATGAAGTACAATTGTTTTAAAAAAAAGTAAATATATCGGGTGACGCATTAATGGATACAAAAATATTTTCCACCTTTAACCTGGAATATTAGCGGTATGTAACACTGTGTTGTGTGCTTCACCAATGATGATTATCATCGCAAGAGGATATAAAATATGCAATAAATCGTCATAGTGATATTTGAAAACCCCACTAGTTCGCAACACTCCTAAGTCGATGATATATATATATATATATTCCGTGTATTGGTAAATGTCAAGTTCTAAAAAAAGTTTTACTTTAGAGGAATATAATCGCGAAATATTAAGTTTATTATGTGGAACCTATTTCGGGGCTCACGGTTGAGAACCTTTGATCTCGAAAACTAAGCGCTATTCGACCCATGTTTCTTTTATGATTTTGTGTTGTTTTAATGGCATGCATTTGTCGTAAAAAAATCTGTAGGCATTAATATATAGGGTGCTTCCTGGTGACCAGCAATGACATCTGGGTGATTGCGGATATGAATTTTTTTCGGAAAATTGGAAACTGTTTTGAACACTTTCCTCTTTGTATTGTTATGATATTAATACAAATCACAGCAATACAGTTGGTTCCTCCTGCTTCTTGACAAGCTGATCATAATTAATTCTAAAATATAACCAGGATCTTTTTCTTGTATACAGTAACATCGAACTAATTTCTAAAACGAGCTTTACTATCGATCTTTATTAACAATCTATGAGTGAAGGTGGCATCTTACCAAGGCTAACTGTTCTCGCTTTAAGAGTATAACAGACATATCGGTTAAAGCGCAAGACCCAAGATTTATATTCTTGAGCGTCAGTACACAGATGTGAATATTTTTAATAGTATAAAAATTGTAGTTCAACTTAAACTGAAAAGTTGCTTTGTTTGGATACTCCGAGGTAGGATGGATTATATACCGAAAGTACGAAGGTTTACTTAATTTTTGTATAAAACGGAAATATCGAATTTATTACTATTTTTAATTACTATAAACGTTCTATGTACCACTAGCCTGTTACAAATAATATTTTACAACGAAAATGTTTAAATAAAACTACTGGTTTATAAAAGTTTCACTTAAGAGGTCCATTTAATTCAAGAATGTTACAGTAGCTCCCAAGTGTTTCTGCAGAGTCACTTAGAATTTCAAATAGAACACATTATAAAAAGTTATATTTATGGACATCAGTTGGAAAATAAATATAACTTATTTTAAGTATTTTTCTATACAATGATCGTCATAAGTTTTTTCGTAGCTGGATAATTTTATAGGTAACTATTGTCGTCGTAGTTTCCGATAATTACATTTTATAAAGAATTTTAAAAAAATCTAATATTGTACCGACATAACTTTTGTACGAGTACAATTTGAAATTTCATCTTCACCCTCCCGTGGGGACCATCAACAAAATTTTGTAATTAGACCTTTAACTATTATGGGTTCATGCTAATGGAATTAAAAAACACATTGAGAAATAATTAAATAATAATACAAACGTTCAACAGTCATATTTTAGAGAAACGTTTGAAATAGATGTTACTTATGATTTCGTCTACAACTTAAAATCTACATTGTTATACGTAATTACGTTTGAAATTCCAAAGTATGGTCTATGCCGTTCACTGAATTTTCTTGGAAGTAGAAAGGCCTCTTAGTGATAATTTTTATACGATCTTTAAAAATGCATTATTTGTGAGTTATTTCCAGTTTATAATATAAATAGACCATCTTTTATATACAGAAAATGTGTAATCACTACCTTTAAAAGAAATCTAAGAACTGTAGCGATAAGATCCCATAAATAATTAAGAGACAAAGTTTTGTTACCATATTGGTTAAGATAACAAGGGATTATTGTGTATTTTACAGGAACGAAGAGGAGACGTCACGCAAATATTTCAAGAATTAGATTACCAGCAGAGTGTTGAATATCAGACTTTTAACATATAAGAAGGTTGTGACACCGGAAAAAGAACTTTAGGCCACTTATCTCCCACATGTCGATCGCTGCCTCACATCTATGCTGAGACAGGGCAATGACGAAAGCGATCGAGTGCAGTGAATTGGTAAGGTGAATATATTGATGAAGTCAGACACCCTAAAAGAAGTTTACGACTGGAAACCCGAATTGGAAAGTGTCATTCGAAACTTAGATACGGAATCGGAAACATGTAATAGACGATTACAGTTGTAACACCGCTCAAGTGCACACAGCGACTAAGTCGATATTAACGCGATATCTCTTAGTCACAATGGAGAACAAGAAAACCTGCTTGTAAGTCAAATCTATTTATTGGTTCACAAGGTCTCGTGTTTGTCAATCTTCGCTCACTTATATAATTTGCATAAGAAATGTTTAGTATTTTAGAATTTAACTTTGATAATTAGAATAGCCAAATCGACACTAACAAATTTGTGAGACGTCATTTTTTAGTTAGTAATGAATCAAAGTGTATCATTTGTTGAATTCTTTATTAAAGCATAATTAGTATGTAAGTTATAAGAATTATTAGAAACATGTATCCCACGATGTCAGTGGTCACCCAGATATCAGACGATTACGCCACAGTAGCAAGCTCTAAGGGCGATTATGGCGATGCCAGAATCACTTATTTTCACGCAAATACGAGTAAACTAAGAGCAATCTAACAGCAGAGAGAAATTCTTCTAGAGACTGAGCGTTATGAATTACGGAAGGAAATGTAGAAACTTGCTTATAAGTGTCACAAAATTCATTGCAAGAACTATCTAACTTCTGATGAAAGGAGGAAGACAACAACATTAATATATATGGTGTTTCGTAAATACTGGGCCATAGGATTTATAAAAAAAATATTTAAACATTCCAACTGGAAGAAACAATCACGATAGCACGTAGATCATGCGACTGTCATCCTGGCATTTAATGACCGAATTTGGCAACGTTCAGAGGGCTATAGGCAGCAAGTTTAATAGTTGTGATGTTTCTTACTGTATCATTACATCATTTGGTTACACCCTTCATCAAGGAGGCGGGTGTGGTGGGCTGTATTTTAGACTCCTTGTTGTTACGTAATCCATCAGTGAGACTATAACATTATACTGTAAATGCCGCTCTCATCGATACATTTGTTATTTATTACTTAAATTACTGCGAAGCACGATTCCATTCCACATAATTATTTTGCCACATCCAAAAAGAAATCACCTCCGTCCTTTCAGATAAGCAACAATAATTCTCAATCCGGGGACTGCGACATAAAATAGTGCATCTGCTAGAATTTTGGGTTAAGCAGAGTTATCTCTAAAGGCAGAATTTACTTATGGTACAATACACAGCAATATTTAAGGAATGAACTCCCCATATTACAATGGTAAACATTACTTCTGTCTATCAAAATGCGGAGTTTTGAAACTAGATGCGGTGAAAGTTAACCCAGCATCGTAACAAATGACGTTTCCATAAATAATGACGTAAGTTGTGTCGCTTAGCAATTGACAATCAAAGTTGCACACGAAAGTTTAGTCAATGATTCGGATTGGAAAGTGCACTTGACAAGGGATTCCCCCCAAAATTCAATTTATTCTGATGGAATTGACGATGAGCGATACACAAGGATATAAATCTCGTGACATGTAATCTGCAATAAAAAATACTTCCCAAGTGGATTCTTTCGGCAAAAGCTGGGTATTTCAGGACACTGCTTACATCACTGCCTATTGAGATATCACTTCACTTATGCAGATTCTGGGCTAAATTTCGGCGCCGCAATCGCCGAAATTATGCATTTTGAAGAATAGTGGAAGGAAACAATTGCCATCATTGGACAGTATGGAATTAATTTGCGAAATTTGGTAGGATATTTACGCAACACACTGTATTTATTTGAATACGGTACCTTTTGAATTATTTCTGAAAAGGTGAAATAGAATTAAATGCTTGGAACCTTCTATTTCGAGGAGACTTTTTCTTGAAAATAAGAAAAACAATCGTATGAATCAAGTAAGTATTTTGGTTCACGCAATTACTACATTTGTTACCTTCACCATTAATTCATTCCAGTTAAATAAGTTGTACATATATTTCCTAATCCATATTACAGAGATAAGGAAAATGCAACATCTTTCCACTATGTTATCTGAATGTAGAAACTTGAGCATGATAGCTCATAATACCACTGTTTGCTTTGGATTTTGAGCTGGTTGTTTATTAAAACCTTAGTGAAAGAGGGTTTTACAGATAAATATTAACTGGAACTAAAATATATAGCCATAAGCGTAATGAATTTGCCATTCGGTTGTCCATCTCATAGTACTGGAAATACAATACTCTGAATACATGAATAGTAACATAATTATGAAGTGTGAACTATGTTCAACAATAAAAAGAAAACACTCAAAAATGCGATAGTCACTACATACAAAAAAAAGAAGGAATTGAAACCCAATACATACCTGCAGCGTTCGCTTCTCCCATCTGTTCCGAGGCGAGTTGTGGATTGTGTTGAAATCGTTCCTGTACAATAAAAAATATAATAATGTTTATTCCCAAATCGTTATTACGGATATTTTTTTGTATTCCGTGAAATTATGCTGACTGTGGTATATTTATAAAATCAATGATACAATGTCGTTTTAACACTTCAAAACAGATATAATCAGAACCTCAATAACTTTATGCCTTGCTCTGCTTCTTGGCGGGAAGAGTCATTGTTACAGAGTTACGATTGTGTATTACAGGCAGGCCTCGAATGGAGCCTTAATTGTTCTTTGAGTGGCAAGGGTTGGTTACAGGCAGGTCCGGTCAGGTGGACTTGGCATTTGTCGGGCCATGGATTTGACAATTACGACGTTTTTAGTGTCTTTCCATGGTTCTCGTGGTCTCGTTGAGTATATCCTTCCACTGGGCCTTTGCCTCAACCCGGACGACTCTATTCAAGGTTGTTCAGCAAAACGGTGTACGTTAAGTGAGTTAAATTATCCTCTTTTGGATGTTAATAGCTCTTAGTCTTGTTGGGACGATCCTATCATTAAACGTACACAATCGTAGTATCTACAATCCGCTACTTGTCTTGAAGATAAAGTCAGGCTACTAGCAGCGTATTCACCTGAGTCCGGTGCTTGGCTCCCAGCTTAGCCTTCTCCTCTTAGTATACAGCTTTCGAATGAAAGCTTCCGTGTTGTTGTTGCCTTACGTTTAGGACCAGACGTCTGTGTACCTCACCGTTGTCCAGCCTGTGGAATATTCGTGGATCAACGGGGCCTTCACGGTCTCTCCTGTGTGTCAGGAGTGCTGGTAAGACACATGCGTTATTCTGATGTCAATGATATCATCCTTAGAGCTCTTGTTTCTGCTAATGTACCATCGGTACGAGAACCATCTGGCTGTAGCCGCTCCGACGGGAAGAGACCTGATGGAATGACACTAGTTCCATTGAAAAGAGGAAGACCTCTATTGTGGAATTTCAATTGCATCGATATATTTTGCCATTTCAAATGTTACCCATTCTTCTTTGAGAGCAGGTGGTTCAGCTACTCGTAGAGAGGCCGATAAAAACAGGAAATACTCTAATTAACTTGCTAAGTTAATTTTTGTTGCGATCGCAATTGAATCAAGTGGTATTTGGGGCACGGCAGGCCTTAATTTTATTGAAGAGGTTGGTCGGCGAATACAGATCGCTTCAGGTCACACCCACGCGAACACCTTCCCAATCCAGCTTCTCAGTATTGCAATTCAGCGAGGGAATGTATCTTCAATTCTTGGTACGTTGCCTCCTGGGAAGGCATTAGATGAGATTTTCCTTCTTTAAAGATTTTATTCAAATTTTTGTGTAAATAAGAAAATAAGAAGGTTGTAACGTACGTACATTTTAGGAATTCAAATACTTTTGTTTTTTATGGATTTAAATTTAAGTGTGGATTACTGTAAACACAAATCTAAACTGTTATAAAAAACTGTAATTTTCAAACAGTTATAACAATCGAGCAAAATTAACTGTTATAAAATACCAGTTATGAAATTTTGAGCCCACATCTAGTAATTTCGATATTCATTTCTTTTCGATTTGAAATTCAACGGAAATATATATATATATTTGTGTGGCCGACAAGGTGTATTTTAACCTATATTTCTTATTTAAATATTTTATTGATAACATAATGGTACGACGCATTTGACTGACTAACGGGAAGTGGGATAGAGGAACCCGTTTACTGTTCGACGAAACAATTGATAAACCAATAAAATAACGTATTACAGTCGCATCTAAGTGACAATAAAATAAAAAAAATGTCACTTAGAAACATATATTTTAAATAATGTGTCAGAGAATAATTTCTCGAAAAGATGCACCGTAAAATATATAACATCCTTTCGCCTTTCATTTTCTTTCACTACTTCAAATTTCAACATAAACACATTCTTTATTTCTGCACAGAGTTTAGTTTACAATAATAGTGGAAGTTCCCTACGTTATTTTATTTAAGTGGTGGAATTTACATATTTTGATTAGGTCTATAGTTAGTTCACTGTTCTATTAATATTCTTTCTTTTGTACGTAAGGAGCTGGTCGACTACCGACATTAACCTATTGCGTTTCTTCGTGTTCAATGCTTAAAATTAAGTTACTTAAACGCCTTTGCGTCATGGTACTTCTTGGACATGACTTTATCAAACTCAATTTAGAAAAGCTTCTCTGTGCTGTAGCTGTTGTGACTGAAAGGGTTAAGTAAAGTTGTAGAGCAGTAGTCAATTCTCGGGAGGAAACTGATTAGACAAACATTTTCTTCAACAAGTAAATTCATTCCTTCCCTGACGTTTTTCTTTTCACTTATTTCTTTCCCTAGCAATGTTCTAAAAGACATTACTTGGTCAGGCAGTGATTTTGAGAGGTCTGCTGGATATACACTATATTTACGAGAGTCTTACATTTTGTGCTACTTCTTCGTGGTGAAGTTTACCAGTTCTTGAGGTGACAGGAAAGAAAAAACCTTACTACAATGCAACGCAAGCTTTTCAATCTCAGTTTTAGCTGATTTATCACAATGTGTAGGGTGGTGTTAAATATTGTTATTTGAAATGCCTTTATTAGATCATCAATTCTGTGATCGAGTGTAACTTCATCAAAAAATGCGTCTGACAGACCTTTTCTATTTGTTTTTTCATATCACAATGGATGTTTCACGATTATGTTAACTATGCTCTTGCACCGTTGTTTCTTCTTTCTCTCACGATTTCGTACAATTGCAAATGTATGGATTTTGTGAAATCGGGGCCTATTATTTCCAACGGTTGGTTAGGGCCTCCTTCGGGTCGCTTGTCATGAATGCGGATGCATCTAAATAGGTCTTGGGTTTTCCGCTTTGTCACTCTTATTACACTTGCATTACTCGAAACTTTGTTATATTGAGTAAAATTTACTTTATCTACCCCACAAAAATGTAAAATCTACAGCAGAAATGTATTTTTTCCAATATGTGTCGGAGTGTTGACTCGCAAATATAAGAGTATCGAGTAATGCAAGTGTAAAAGAAGAATGAAAGGCCCAAGGCCTATTTAGATGCATCCGCGTTCAGGACAAGCACATGGTGTGCGTGTTAAAGGCAGAGCTAAACTCGAATCACTTAGCTAAAAATACATCGTGGATAATCAGAAATAATGTCTAACCTGGCTTATTCTAAAGCGTCCTCGCTCGCTAGTCGTATGATCAAAATTTGTCATTTATAGCATAAAGTATTAGTTCGTTTACTGGCTTACTTAACTGGTGAATTAAAAAAACATTCGGATTTTATTGGTGGTCTTCATCTAAAGCTCGGGCCGGAATAGCGAAGAAAAGGAAACGGGTAGATGAGGAAGAACGCTGGAAAAACCTCAGTCAGGAGGATCTGAACCTGAAATTGAACAACTAAAGAACGTAATTAACGAATTAATAATGACACATAGCTTTTCGTAACCATTTGTGGATTATTGGCTCTCGCTGTGTGTAATGACGTATCTGTGATAATTATTTACACACAAATGCGCGGTATAGAGCGTACATATAACGGAATAGCTGAAGTAGATAAAATAAATTATAGCCGGACAATACAGCTTAAGTAGTTACTGTCCTCCACTGCTTTCAGACTTACAAACCCTGTCCGCGCAATTCAGAACAGTGATCCCGCCAGAGCTCCCATGTGGGGGGTTGTCATCTCCTAAATTCTAGACAACACCCCAACTTAAGATTTTTGCGCTCAAACATCGATAGAAACCGTGGAAAATCCACTTACACCATCCCAATTTTGACTTTGCACCCCTAATCTGAAAATCCTGGTGGGATTCCTGGTTTAGAAGTTTCGTCAATTCATGCCACAAGTTCTCTTCACCTTTCTTTCTCAAAGAAGATGTACCAGAAATCAAATATGGATTGTTTTTCGTAAATTCAATCATCTGTCTAGTTTCTTCATGTGTAATTTTATAGCTCATTGTTTATTATTTTCTTTTCGAGTCCTGCAACCATCGATTGGCTGCAACTTTGATTTCGCTGATCGATTATTTGATAAGTTCGATCTATCGGTAATTGAAATCAGGACTGAATCTGGCAATCTAATTGGCTGAAAAACTTTGACCTCTACACAAGGTACAATGATTGAATATTTTAACCTAACAAGCATCAGAACCAAGACGTGATGTGTCACGAATACGATTTTTACTAACCTTACGACTTCTGCCAGCCATAGAGACCCGTACGGGTGATCAAGCTAATGTCTGTTCGGGAATCGGCCCCCAAAGACACCAGACATAGGACGGCGAAATATGTTAAAGTCATTGAATTAAAATCTGATATAATTATTACTTTATCTGATTTGAATGTGAATTTCTAAAATGGAGAAACTAACTACATGCAAATGACTTAGCGCTTGAAGTTATCAGATTGAAACGGCCAGATAGAAAGCTTGAAACGGTAAAGCTTCTGTGGACTAGATTGTAAAGCATAAGTTGGGTATCTACAAGGTGGAAGCGAAATTTGTGTTGAAGCTATTCTCGAGAACTGAAACAACTCCAGCCGGTGTTGCGAAGGACTACCTGGAAACTGGTAACACGCATCCTGAGTTCCTCAAGACTGAACACTGAAGATGAAACCTGCATGTACAAGTCCAACCCAAACGAAGCCCAATCATCACAGTCGACGCGCCAATCCTTACCTAGGCTCTGAAAACCATGACAAAAACATGAGCAAATTCAAAGTATTGTTGATTTTTTCCCAAGTACATTCACCGCAAGGACAAAAAATAACCAAGCAGTATTACGAGGGTTAACCACTTATACCTAGTATCGGCAATATTTGTCACTTAAAGTTGTTATTGTCTAATTGCTGAAGGGAAAAATGGCGAACTTTCTAGTCAAAACTTGGTAACAAAGAAACAATCAATTGGTTTATTTGTTACGAAGTTTCAATTAAAAAATCCATTTTTCAACGATTAGTTAACAACTACTTTAGGTGGTAAAAAATATAGATACGAGGTCACACTGGTTAACCCTCTATCTTATCTGGCGTTTTCCACCATTGTGATGCAGTTGGCCACAAAACACCCGCATTCTCTTCACAAGAAATTGACTTCTGTATAATGAATATTTCGGGGCTACTTTTTCAAACTTAATTTATATTTTCATGACCAAGAATAGAATTTTGCTTGTTTGCCAGGTCTCACGCTCACTGGAAGCGGATATATGTGCCTTCTGGCTGTTTTAGAGACTAAAAATGACACTGAATTGTTCCTATTTCGACCCCTGAATTCTGAAAAACCATAATATGTCACGCAGGGGACGGTGCTGACAACAATTTCTGAAGGCGCTTCTTATCAGTGGAGGGATCACCGGGCGTGGTATGTGGCAAGCAAGTGGAAGGAGAAGGAGATTAGAACGTAAAGTACATAACGAAAGTATCTTTTGACCATCTACGGTCTGATACTTGCTGGAAAGATCTGATGTATATAATTATATATTCATGGAGCCTCCTGCGTAGTCTACTTGTTAGTGCGCTCGACTTCAGTGCGAGCGGACTCGGGTACCATTCCCGGTGCGGGTTCAAAATTTCAGTGTTGACCCAGCACAGTGAGGATACTTGCGGAAATGCTATGAATAAAAGACAGTGGCG
>JAGDQP010033247.1:1046-20783 GCA_022664845.1 Lepisma saccharinum
AAGATACAACAAACGATCTAGTAGACGTCCAAATGTGTGTTAGTTCAGTATATAATTATGTCATAAGGCAACATTCTGCCATCAGCATTATTCCTAAAACAAACAACTAAAGTCTTCATATATGTATTTATCAGTCAGCATTAGTCAAATGTTTCAATACCCGTCCAAGTATTATCTTCAGTAACCATCACCACTATACCACAACAACCTTAATGTTAAACTTTAACCATTGGATCTGCCACAAGGCAACAAAATCTAACAGTTGCAGCAACTTAAACTTTAAACAATGGATCTACCACAAGGTAACAAAATCTGACACTTGGAGCAAGTTAAACTTTAAACACTGGATCTGCCGCAAGGTAACAAAATCTGACACTTGGAGCAAGTTAAACTTTAAATATTGGATCTGCCGCAAGGTAACAAAATCTGACACTTGGAGCAAGTTAAGCTTTAAATATTGGAGCTGCCACAAGGTAACAAAATCTCACACTTGGAGCAACTTAAACTTTAAACAGTGGATCTGCGGCAAGGTAACAAACTCTAACACTTGGAGCAACTTAAACTTTAAACACTGGATCTGCCGCAAGGTAACAAACTCTGACACTTGGAGCAAGTTAAACTTTAAACACTGGATCTGCCGCAAGGTAACAAACTCTGACACTTGGAGCAAGTTAAACTTTAACCATTGGATCTGCCGCAATACCATTCTTTTCTTTCAACGCAAGTCAGCAAAACAGTTAAATTCATGCCAGTTAGTTAATTGTTAATCAAACTAATGTAATTACTAAATATATTTATTTGTATGTCATATTCAAAGGTACTTGAAGTTTCTTGCATTCATATCAATTGTCGACAATAATAATTTCATTTTTTTATTTCGTTTTCAAAAAAAATATTAATCTCTAGCCTTTCTGCTTTTTTTCTCTTCAACTAAATTGGTGTTGGCCTCTAGGCAATGACTTCATTATCTCCAGTTGTGTTGTCTGGTAAAGAAAGGGTCGTGAAGAAAAAAGGTAACTCTTTTTTTTTCAAAACTTATTAATTTGCTGTTCTTCTTCTTCCGACAAGATGAAACAAGATTTCAGGACCAATGCGTTTCTGTCTTCCAAAAGAGGTAAAGGGATGAAATTAATTATAGGTTTAAAACTGCCCGCAGCAATCCGTTATGCAGGACTGTCGCGATACTACTGGGATCGAATAAATGAATAATAAACATGGGAACATTAGAAAGGAAGTTTCAAGACACCTCGTTAATATTAATGATCAACCACATTTCATGAATGCGGATAGAAGAAGAAGAAGGCACTTAACTGGAATCTGTCATGGGTACAGGTGAAAATCCGGGGACGTCACCTGTAGCGAGATCCAAGTGTATTGAAACGAAATCTCTTTATATAAAAACGATTGAATAGCGAGCTAGCAATGGGAGAAAGAGTGGGATGTTGAAATTAGGCAGACGCAGAGAGAAGAAGCCGCTCAAAGTAATATATATATGTGGAACGGAAAGGACACTGTGATAATGTCTTTGCGTCTGATATTTACTTATAAACATATTTTCAGATTTGTAATTATTTTAGTCACAGGCATCTTCTGATCCCGAAATATTTTGTAATAGTATCCATTCGGCAAGCATTGCCCACGCTGGATATAGTTTGAAGAGGGTAAGGTCAATGCTTTGTAAATATCATTGCAAGTTTTAATTGTTCTAAAAATGATTTCATCTAATAAATGCGTACCAACAATGCTGGTTCCCTGTTGTATGAATAAGCGCCGGCTGGGAATTAAAAATCGTGAAGGGTGGATAATAAGAACACGTGATGGTTTTCTTCGTTGACAATTTTATTTTGTGAAAATGCCACCGGAATGAATGAACCGATTTGTGTTTTCAATAACCTAGAGGCAATACATTTGAATTGATGATCGGAAGGCATGTAAGGCTTAGACCAAGATAGGGGAGGGAAAGGAATCTGGAAGATATCGGCCACGGCCAATGTTGAAGGTGCCATCCCGGCATTTGCCCGGTGTGACGGAGGAAAAACCGTGGACAAGGCTGTCAGGATGGTCGGCCGTAGGGATTAAACCCACGACCGTCCAAATGCTACACTAACCCTGTAGCACTGAGCCACATCGGTTGGTGTGTGTTCATTTTTTAAAAGAAACTGAATAAATGACAAGCAATAATGACATGTTTGGAAAGCGGCCCCAATAATACATGTGAATGTGTATCAAATGAGCTATCAGAGAGTTTAGCTGAGAAAGTAGAACACCCGTAATGGATGACGTCATACGCGTACGCAGTTACGGGTATTCTTGTTGCTTGCCATTTGTCCTGTATCCTTAAAAATAGGAAAACTCATACACCCAGACTAAACGTTGGTACGGAGGCCTCTTAAAGAGAACGTAAATTTCAGTAACAGAAAACTGTACCGAAATAACTCAATGCAGTCTATAGTTAATGGCAAGATACATCCTGTTAAAGGGAAAGACCTTTTATCTGCTAGTGTATAGTCGAGGACAAAGGAAATGGATCAGTCTGTAGTGTTGTTTGTTTATCGTAGGAGGAAGTACATTGAATGTTTTAAAGAAAGTCATGTTGCTTAGCTCGAGACATCAGACTGCACTTGAAACACGTACATAGCAAACGAACCGAGAATAGTTAGATTTCGCAGTTGTAACGAACATGAATGTAACAATGGTTGCACGGAATATCGTAGTCAGAGCTGAAACCGGATCAAGTTGGATAACCCAAGGACCCGGTTTAAAGCCTGACCCGTTTTAGGTGAAGCTGTACGGACAAACATGTGTGCTGCAGACGTAACCCCCACCAGCGTGAACTTGGATTTAATTTATGGTCTTTAAGCATCTTTGGCTCCGATGAGGGGACACAATGTTCCCTGGCTTTATTGAAGCACCAAGCAACCGTAACGCAGTACAATGGGAGGTTATTGGTTGGAGCGACGGAGGTTTTTTGTTACACGAGGCAAATGCCGAGCTCGTACGTTACTCTCAGGGTTGTTCGGTCGTTATTTATGAATTTTGCCAATTCGAAAATTGTGATCAAGTACAATGGCCATTATAAGGACGTGTGACTGGAATATAAGAATGGCCTAGCGGAGTTGGCTTCTGCTGGACATGAAATAGTTCTTAAAAGATTAAATATGCCATTGGTAGGAAACTTTTGCCTCCGCTCATAAGTTTGTTGATATATTTAAGAAGATACCCCCAATATTCTCAAAGTCTCTATTTGTGTTTGTAACTTTCATTTCTGAATCAGACAGGTATGACCCCGAAGAATGCCACATGGTGTGGAAATGACCCAATCAGCAAATCGGAAGCGGTCCAGTGGCGGCCCACTTGCGACGTTTGGCGGCCCTCCGGCGAGCCTCACCTGCGGCGCGGATAAAGGGGCGATAAAATCGCCATCTATTACCCGGCTACGGGAACAAGGCGACTCTCAACTATGACCCGACAGTTTGCCGACTTTTCCCACCTTGTTCCCGCGGAGGCAACAAGGCGGGCAAAAGTAACAGATATTGGTATATTGGACACATATATATAATATATAGGACGCAGTGGTAATCGATACTAAGTTAATCTTTTCGCATTGTCTTCGCTGTTATTTATTTCGTAGTTAGTACAGTTCTTCAGGGTCTGAGATGGGATTCGTGCCTCTGACTGTCAGCGCGAGATTTAGAAGTCTGATGCCTTAACCACTCAGCTATGCTGGTCTTCCAGCTGAGTGATGTTTTTTCACACCTGTTGTCGTACGACATACGTCACGCATGCGCGTATAACTTTCGGGCACGAAGCGCCTCGCACAAGCGGGCCACCAGACTGTTACTCGTGTGTCTTCGGCATTTAGGCAGGAGTCTGATATTTAACCAACACCCTGCGGCAACGAAACGACTCCCGGTCGCGGGCAGTATGCTTCACCCCGACGATAATCCAACTGCAATCGGCAAAGGGGTGGCGATCGCGAGGAAAACAACCACTCCGCAAAAAAAAAAAAAAAAATACATCTATCAAAGGAAACACATAGCACTTTGTACTCCTCTCAAAGACATTCCCTTTTCATTTTACAGCAGTCGTTCTCACTAATTTTTAGCGGTGAACAACGTGCAAAACGTATCACTGTACAGCAGGTGGCCCGATGGCGGCCGGGCTTCGTCTTGCAGAAAACGACTCCCGACTATTCCCCGTGGGTTGGGCCGCTGAAACTCCGCGACATTTGCTGATAGGGGATATACCCCCAGCCAGCGCGCTTTACGAGGAGAGCTAACGGTAGCAGCCAGGACCCTTGGTTAGGTGTTATGCCGACATTGGTCTCGTGAGGTGTAAACAAATTACGGTCACCCTCGAGTAGAACTTGCCGAACCTGTCTGTTTTTCGAATACCGTGCCAGAGTCCGGGAACGTAACCACAGAACAAAGGTAAGCGGATAATGTGTTATATCTTGCAAGTGTACACAGATTATTATTAGTATTATGCAATACGTAATAGGACCGAATAGCCGGCATCAACGAAGCCCTATTTATGCTCAGCGCAAGTCATTGTTAGTTTTAGAGTATTACAAAACCCAATACTTTAGTGTTGAGCAGAGTCGTAATTCACGGAAATAGTGATGAATGACAAGTACGTCTGATAAGATGATGTAGCTGTGCCTCGCCAGGAAATATTCCCCAATAGAAGAAATAATCCACCGGTCAGAAACGTAGCGAGCACCCATAAATTTGTTGATATAGTTAATAATATTTCTTCAATATCCTCAAAGTTTCTATCTTTTGTTTTAACTTTCATTTCTGGATCATACAGATAGATAGGCAGGGATGACGTAAATAGTTCACATGTCAGGGAATTATATACCTGAGCGAAAGTTCCCTCAGGAAGAGAGCAAAAGGGATCGCCCGAGACCCGTGTGTAGGTTTATGCCGAAATTTGTGTCGTGAACAAACATAGAAAACAGCAGTCAGGAAGCTAGCGGTACTTGTTGATCCTGTCTACCGCGCGAATGCAGATCCAGAGCCCATGAACGTAACCACAGAACGACGGGAGCAGGAACAGTTTTAGTAAAGAGATATTCGAGAAGTAGGTGTTCGTGATGAAAACTGGCTTATGATCGCCCCGGATAGAATCCAGCACCGATCGTCTCAACGTGTATGTTACGGAAGACAAATGATAAACATTCTTAAACATTCTCATTCATATCTTTAGGAAACAGGAACCCAACTGTTTCTGTTTATGTTTCTCTCTCCCAGTTTCTTTGAAGCTTCTACGTGAAAACAATACCGCAGCTGAGCTATTTTAAGAATAAAAATCCACGGACATTTATAAAAAATAACCACTATTTTGTAGAGAAAAAAAGTATTTTTCCAACGAAAATTATTCACAGCATTAAAAAGTAACACCAGTAATTATTGTCTTTATTGAAAATCGAAGTCAACCTCAAGAGCGCCGAATGATAATGAATTATGATAAGGAAACCTATATTCAACTGCGAGTCCAGCGCTTATAATAAAAGCTTCAATTTCCACGTTAGACACTAATAGAATAGAAATTTAACTACAAATGGTGACCAAGAACAGTTGAAATAGTCGAATCATATAAAATTGAAACATTTAAAGCTTACACTACACGGCCGGCGAGTGTAATTGCATTTTCGAAACATTCTAAAAGAAACTGTCTTTCATTGTAAATAACTATCAGAAAATACAGTATTAACACCATATTTTATTTAATACGTGAAGGGATCAATGAAATTACTCTTGCTTGAACAAATCTGAAATCCACAAAACTGTCCCTTGATCTAACTGAAATCATAAGACAGCATAACAGATAGACCTAGCACGCTTCCCCATTTCTGTCTGCGCTAAAACGAACGGTTTTTTTGTTCAGAGCATGTGATTTTGCATTCATCCGCTAGGTAGCTCTGGCATCGACGTCAGCTACAAGAAATATTCACCATTGTCTACATATTAGACTTAAGGATCAGATTCTCATTAGAACTGCTACTCTTTCACCGAAAGAGTTCATTTTCCATACAATAATTTCATATTTGGATCTCGACGTTCAAACCTAAACTCGGGCGTGAAATTGTAAACATGAATTGAAACGTAGCTATTAGGACTCGTATTGATAGTCTGATTTTCTGTTTACGCTAATTTAGTATATGGAAACCAATTGCAATAATATTTTTAACAAATGCATATCCTCTATTTCATGTTTCCAATTTGTCTGAAGCACAAGATTCGCAAGTCCTACAACACGTGTATTGCAAAAGCGATCGTAAACTAACTTGTAAGAAAAATTACAAGCCCTTTCTTCTATCAGTTTCTAATGATATCGTTGAATTATTTTTAAGAATAAGCCGTCAGGGCAGTCCTTTTCCTTTGTAGAAACCTCTGTACTTTCGGAAAGTTTATGAAATTTAGGGGACTTAAATAGAATTCAATAAAAATGGTCAGTTTTGGAAAGTTCTTAAAGGTAAAATGGCGACTATGATGTCGTTTCTCCTTAATCTTTACATTCTTGAAAACACGCTAACCAACGTTTGAACATGAAAATGCGTGAGAATGGGTCATGACAAATGTTAGTGAAATTATCTAGACGTGAATCCTTAATTAACTGTTAGGATGATTTATATTGAAAATATACAAATAACAATAATATATATTAAAGAGTGAAAAGTACGTGACTGGACCGGGGATCGACCAGGGACCTTTGGGTTGCCGTCCCACTGCGCAAACCACTGCACCACCCAGTCGACCCGTCTCCCAATCACACACCTTCCACTCTAACACCAATTGTATCTGTACCTACCGAGGCTTGATGTACAGAAAATAGTGGAAGTTGCCTCAATTTCAACTTTGGAAACAATAATATAATTTACGAATCTTCATATTCACTGGTCGGAGCAGATCTGTATCGATTAGAAATTTCCGTATTCAACTTTACATAAAAATGAATTGATAACTCATTGCCAGAACTTACTTAAACTTTGCCGTGAAGTTAGTCACCTAGATGTAAGCTGATTGCAATATATGTGTAGAAATTACGATTGAGATAGCATCAGTTGTGTTATAATATGTCACTGGGAAACAAATTGAGACAAGGGGAGGTCCAAATGTAAGCCAAGAGAATCGTATTTCACAGAAACAAGGCAAACTGTAATATGTAACCTTTTCGAACTTCATATCTGGCATATGAGGGACATTTTCTCTTTGTATCGGAACTCTCTATGAACCGTGGAAAGTAGTATCTCTTCTCCTGCATAATAAATTTAAGACTGCATCCACAAAGATAGTGAAATCTGTGTGTTCTACAAGGTTAAACCTCTGCAAGCCGTTGTTATGTGGAAACTAGAAGATGAACAAGGTATTCTTTCATCTAGTCTGGGACTGTGCTCAGTGGCTTTTCCTGTTCAGTGGACGCCGCAGCAGCTTGAGGTTTTTTGGTTGGTCTAGGAACTTTCGGGTGTTGTCCTTTTCTTTTTCTTAACCCACATGTTTCTCAAAAACAAAAATAAAAGCTAGAATGAACACGAGAAATCGTTTCTTTGAAGTTCCGCGTGTCGTTCCCTGTCCTTAGTTTATCTTTCTTCTTCTTCTTCTTCTTCGCTGTGTTATTACACTTACAATTTTCTTACTCAGTGCAGAGACATACAGTGTAGTAATGTGTCAACCTAATAAATAAATAAATAAACATTAATTAATGTAATTAAATAAATGAATACGAGTTAGCACGGATACAGCAAACAATAAAGTAATGTAACAACCACACTAATAACAAAAGAAGAACGGTACGTCCGGTAAATCCTAGGTTTCTTCGCCCCAAGTCCTTATAACATTCGTTTGCAGAGGCAACAAGTCGGAGGGGAAGAATGGAATTACAAGAATAAACCATCACTGATCCAAGCTTAATTCGCGTTTATGAGGGGGAACAGCAGGCCAGTTTCCAACATTACCTCTGGAAGAGCTCTTCGAATAGTGGTATTCCAGCACCAGCCCGGGCATGCTAATTGGTCTGATTAATATCGAGTGCATCTTATAGTGTGTGTAGGTTTGCGCTGTGCAGGCTACAGATTTCGATCATTTCGCTCGGTGTAGGGCCGTCAAACACACACCCTTTTTATATGCAACTAGCATGAGTCTGCGTGGAACAGGCGACCCGGGTTCAAACCCCGCCCAAGACGCTAGTGCTTAATTGTAAGACCTTGAGGCAACTTTGTGTTAGGACGTTGGAGACTTGTCATGCTTGGCGCACTCAGCCTCCCATCAAATTGAGTTCCAGAGTGGTGTTGGTAGTCCTGGGCACCTGGGGGAGATAAAGGTGGACACGCGTGGGACTGACCACCGCATCTCACGTTGAACTGTAAATCGAGAATATGTAGAGCCCTCTTTCCCATGCAATGATCATGGTGTGTGCATCTGATAGCAGGATGTATTTTAACTTTTGCAGGCATACTGACAGAAAACTAGTTCTGCAATACAGTTAATACGACCAACAGCAGGACTCAAACATACATACTTCCTAGATGATAGGGCAGTGGGAAAATGTCAACAAGTGGCGAAACCTGTGGTATTTAGTGTATTTGTGGGGGACATTGTTGGTTGTCAATATTAAAAAAACTGATACTAGAAAGCTTTGGGCTTCAAGAAACTGTAGTTGTACTAACACTTTGTAAACACTAGGTTACTTCGATTCCTTCACCCACAATAAACATTCACCATCAAATAAAAAAAGAAAAATGTGGCTGATGAAGCTCCAAGGTGTAGGAACGAAAAGCTTCCCGTATTGAAGGACCATCATCATCACAGAGCGGTAAAACGATGTGAGTTTTGTTTCAGAATCTTTTTGCCTCCGAGCGTGTAGTAAAATGTCCCGGGAAACACTCTTCTGGATTAAGAGATAGACGTATAGGACAGCCAAACCTGTGGTCAAGATACCATCCTACCTGTTCTCCGCTTAGAGAAACCAAGAAAGTCGTGAAAAATTTCAAACAGGATGGTCAGTACCGATCCAAAGTCCACAACGGTAACGACTAGACCACGAGAGCAGGAGAGGGAGTGTTCCGTAGAAAACAATAGAATACTACAATGCGTCGATGACGGTGATTGGTGTTCTGCCAAGAGAAAGGTTTAGGACAGAATAGCAAGGTGAACCAATTATGGTTTGTCATTGGCTTCCCGTGCGGATGGAGATGAATTAGCAAGGACATGATCTACAGTGTTAAACTGGATTCTCAGACTCTGCGTTTAATGTATTCTTATTGATAATGCAAACAAGGACTCGGGATCGCAACTTGCCGAGCGAAACCAATCATTCATTTAGGGTAGACCTTAGAGACACACACATATTATGTATGGTTCAGATAGGTATGTCGCATATAGGAGGGTTGACATCTCCGGGCGGCCAACACAAGGGAAATGTAACTGCTAGGTACCACAGTTGAGTGTGCTGAAACTGAGTAAAACCACAGACAGCAGAACTCGAACCTGCGGTACTTAGCAAAGTTCGCAAAGTTGATGGTAAACACAATATCGGGCTCATCCTTCTACGTCAAGTATTGAGATATAAACTGGAACATTAACGTTCGTGATCTCCGATAGTTGAACAGTAAATACTATTTACATTTTTATATATTGCTTTTAGGCATCTAAGGCCCCGGCGGGGATAGAGAATGTGTGAAGGTGCGGGTCACGGTCTATGTGGAAGGTGTTATTTCGGCATTTGCCGGGCGTGACTGCGGAAAATCCTAAAAAAACGTCGGTCAGGATGGTCGTAAGCTGGGATGACCCACGACCTCTCGAACGCTTTACCCCTGAGCCATGGCCGCCTGGGCAATGAGTACTACGAGTTAATTGTAGCTATTACTTCTGGGATACAGTTGGGCACTTTCGTGAAGCATTTCGTCAAGCCAAAGGTTCAAAGTACTGGAGAGCCAAACAATTACTGCAGACATTGTATTTGTTCCTACACCTCCATAACCTGGGTTAGGGATGCCATCATTTATGAATCGGACTGTGCGAGAAAAATCGCAATACACAAGCATAAATTTCTCTAACAGTGATCAACGTGTGTTCTTCTAAACTCAGCGTTTATATATGTTCTCGTTGAATCCGGTGTTCTATAATGGCCCACTATGATGTCTAGAGTTTTTACATTATATTACATCTCACATGGAATCAGCCAGAACAATTCAGCAGAACACCTATTAGAGTAGGAGCACTAATTTTACACGAAATTTGTAAAAACAAATATTTGACTTCTTCAATAAAACATTGGTGTATTGCTATAAGTCGGTAAAATGGCCCACGTTTTGAAACGTGGTTAATAAAATAATAAAGAACTAAATCCCCCCACTTATGGTGACGATAATAGGGAAGGTGAAAATAACATTTGCGGGATGTGTTATAAATTACAAAGTGGATCCTCGAAACCAGTGGTTGCAGGTAAGTTACAACACACTACCTGATTAAGTAGAAATATAAAGAGTTTATTCTTGATTTAGATAATATTCGAAATCATCATCAACCGGGGATGAAAGCCTCAGACACCATGGGAAGATGTCCCCGCCTCTGCCAAATCAAACACTGATTGTAGTGAGAATTGGTCGTAAAATGTCTTGTCAATATATTGGAGTCCTACGAATAGTGGCATGGAACTACTAATTACTACCGTCCATCTGGTACCAGTACGTTGACAACCCTGAGTACAGCGTACGTGAGGATGCCCAATAATCACGTCTTGTAGTACAGAGAGCTAGAGAGAACAAAATGTCTGGTTCGGAGCACACAAAGGGGCAGGGGGACATATTATCTCTGGTGTTTGGTAAATGGGAAAGGCACCCTCCTTATTCGATAGACAAAAAAACTTACAAAGTCCAGCTACTTGTTAAAAAAAGGGGAAGGAAGACACAAAAATATATTTAAGAGAACCACGAGAGGGCAAGCAGTAAAAATGAACGCTCAGAAAAAAACATGGTGTTGAGAAGCATTACAGTTTTAAAACTAAACTCCTCACACTAAATAGGAGAATGAAATATGAAATCAGGTAGTTGGAAGCTTGATGCCTAGTAATATAGTATACTGCGTATTCTTACAGAAGTATCGGTGTTGTGACCATTTTGTTCTGTCCGTATACAAATCGGTAATTGTTATTTACCTTGTTTTTGTTCTTTAAATAACTAGAAAAAAATTTATAACTAGAACCTTCCAATTCGTAAATATTGCTGTGATTACATTGTACGAAATATACACTTCTTTTACATATCTATACTAGATTCTGTGTTTGTTTGCAAGAAGTGGGGGGAATGTGTTATGGCCTTGTAAAGATGCACGAACTTTTTCAGGAACACGATATGACCCGAGAGAAAGTGCAATAAGTGTCGTAAATTGAAGAACACTTTTTAAAATTATTTTGTTTAAAACGTGCCTTGATGAACGTGGGTCCGCTCGTTATCGTATGACAAGATAAATTTCTCGTCGTCTGTACTAATGGCAGGAGAACGGGGTGGGGGGATTCCCTGATGTACCACTTTGATCCTGGAACGGAAGGCCACCCGTAATGCAATACTGCACGGTGGGTTGACACTCTCACAGTCAGGGGGTTACATGTCGGATATAAAAGTCCACTTCTCGCAAAATATAAAGATCAGTGCCCTACCTCCTATGTAAGACATGTGATATAAGTAACGTTTACAATCAAATAGGCAATCGCAAAACAGCGAATTACCAGGTAGGTCCAAACGCACAGAAACAAAACATAATGCGGAATATGTTGCTAACTTGTGACTAGTACAAAAAGCCACCGTAAGGTTCTGATACAGGCTCCGTCCGCCCTGTATCTCCTTTGCTGACGACACCCTAATGTTAAACATGCAATGCGGAACACTCGTGAAAAATATTATATTTCATAATAAGTCTAATAATGGTCAACACGGAGGGCTTGATCGTGGACGCGGTGCACAAACGGTCAATGTTACCCCTGCGAAATGATTCATTTTACATAATAGTACAACGCTGAACTCGAAAAGTAGATGGCAGCACCAACTTTGAATAGTCTACCGCTCCCAATGATTAATATTACTTTGTAGTTCGATTTTTCTAAGAAAAGTATGTCTGAAATATTTGCTCATGTTCTGGTATGATGCGGTGGCTCTGTTTCGTTTTGCATAAACCACACGTGGTAGTACTTATAGTTTAAATAGCATGTTTCTAAGAAGGGTTGACATTGATCCATTGGAGCTATTGAAACAAACAAAAATAAGGCTCGTGTTTTTTAAAAAAGGTAATACTATACAAGTGCTCCTTCTGTTGTGTGGTGTTATATTTTTTAATATGGTGTTATCTTGATTAATTTGCAACCAGAAATTCCAAAACCGTGTGGAAAAATAAGTGTCATAAGGACACGTGTAACATGATAGAAAAAATATTGCTCTGACATACCTACTAGGAGAGCGATGCGCCATCTTTGTTTTTCTGTTTTCCTCTTCCAGTTGCGCAGGTCTCAGTGTTGCCGGACGATTTTATTATCAGCTCTTTTCGCAGGATTTTGCAGCCATATTGCAACCCACTTGGAAACACTTGGCAACTCACTCTCGCTTATCATGGAGTTTCGTTTTTTATGTAAATACAGAAAAAGAAATTTAAAAGAGGCCATTAAAACTATTATGTATATAAGTCCACCAGGGAAGGATGCACACCGAGCGATAGCGAGGTGTGCAAGGGGGGAGGGTGCGTCCGAAGGGAGCTGGGCGGCGTCAGCAGCGGGGGCGCAGGTTCCTCTTAGCGGTGGGCATACGCAAAATACTGTTTACTCAAAAGTTCTGTGCTGTACCGGAAGTGTTTCCAAGTATGCTCCGGAAGTTGCCACAATAGATGCCCAGCCGTGCGGGTATAGCTGAAAAAATTTTGTTGGCAGCCCTGGTATCATTTGATATGTCTGGAGTAACGGTGGTGCCGATCCGATGGAAGGCTCGACTTGAGTTGTGTTAGATGTCTTTCGCGCTTCCAGTGCAGTGTGTATGTATGTCGAATTGGGCCGGGTTACGAATGCGAGCTTGGTGATTACGATGTGACAGAGTTATGTGGTATTGAAGATTCTCACGGAAAAGTGCTGGATTTGTTAAAGCGGTATAGGATATTTCCGATTGGTAAAATATGTAAGACTTGTGGAGGAGAATCTGTTTTTGCTAAGGAAAACATGCATTTCGCTCGCAAAAAAAATGTTTGTGGAAACACGCGGAAGAGAAAGGCATGCACTTTTTTGTCGTCGATGTTTTCAAGCACGTGGTTCGGTGAGGCACATTTATGATATGTAGTTGTTGTACGTCTGTTAACGTATTGGACCTTAGGCGTTAAACCATAAATAGCTGTCGGTTGCTGGAAATAAAAAAATTACGAAAAACATTTCAGGAAAACTATCCTCTGCGTCCTTAAGGTAACTGTTTGACGTTCCTTTTTTAATCATTTGAAGCTGTGTGATTTAGTGCTCGGAACTCATCAAAATGTTATGTTTTGCTTTCTGTAGCCATGAAAGAGCCTAAAATGCGTGCAAAAAAGTTCGTACAGTAGAATTTATGATGTTATTGTAACATCACAAGTTCGACTTTTGGAACTTTTTTTTCATTTTGCACGCATTTTAGGCTCTTTCATGGCTATAGAAAGCAAAACATAGCATTTTGAGGAGTTCCGAGTGCTCCAAGCCAGAAGGAGTGCTTGTGAAGAATTACCAAAAAACAATCTTATTCACCCCATCGTGGAAGCTAGTTGGTTGAGCAAAAGTATCATCTCAAAGCTAAGACATTGAACTAAAAACAGAGAGAAAATTAAAGCTGCGTTACAAAAAGAAGAGATGCACCATATATCATTACTCGGCAGGCTACAGCGAGCCAACTTGGAAAGGTTAGTTGCTGGTTTAAAATGACACGTCACCCGATCGTAGGTAAATACTTCCACAATCAGTGCAAAGTGCCAAACAGGTACCAATAGAGTGCAAACAACCACACAGTTAGTAAGCAACACAAAACAATAAAAAACTGAAAGTGGTAGGGGTCAGTGCAACAACCTAAGGCGTGTTCACTTTTGGTGGGTGTAGGAATATACAAAAACAGAGTGCCAGAAAATAATGCGAACGATGCATTTCTAACCTCCATCGCTTTCAATAAAACAAAACACATAACAATAGAAATACACAAGGGTAATCCAAACATCAATATACACACCAAGTGCAAGTGGACACATGACGACTACACCACGTGACATACGACGTACATCCGGGTAGTAGTAGTAGGAGTTAGCGCCCAAGAATAAACGATGTTAATAATGCTGGATTTGGAGGTGTGTAGAATGGGTGAACACAACCAATCCGGAAAGAAGAGTAGAAGTAGTGAACAATGGTGGCACTGGTAAAGGGGGGAGAAGGGGCAAACCTGACGCATGTAGTCGTGGGGATATGTGAAAAAGCCGTACCACGGACACCTTCTCATAAAATGGCGGGCTTTGAACCCATGGACGAACGTGCACTGGTGGCTCTAGTTGACGCCGTAGAACATCACTTTACACCAACCAACGAGAAACATCTCTATGAGGCGGCGGAAGCCATGGAAGAGGCTATAAAAGCTAGTTGGTATTGTTTGTGTTCAGACAAATGGGTGGGTATTAAGTGTATATGGCGGTGTATCGAACTCTGGATACCCCGCTATCCGAGCCTATGTGCAGGATGTTTCTACCTACGTCCAAGCCAACGGGACCATCGGCGTGTAGAGTTTCTACATGGGAAACTGGGCGTGCAAAGTGAGGAAAAGGAAGTTACCAGTACATTTATTCAAAAGACGATGGACATTATGAAGGCTGCAGCAACAGTGGACCATTTGTTCGGCTTACATGTCACCACACATTATGATGCACTGCCTATGAAAGCAAATTTCGAGCTTGGTTTACGACGTATCGTTAACAGTGAAGCGGTCAAACTCAAGGACATTACTGCTGGACAAAGACACACATGAAGGATACGGGGAGAACGACCCACCCAACAACAGTGCGCAGTCCCCAACGTGTAAACACCCACCCCCAACGCTCGAACGATGTTGAAAGCAAGCAGTGTCCAACCCTCCATACCAGAGACCAATGAGTGCTAGGTATGTATCCAACGGTAGTCTATGGCGAGGTGCGCGACACGGCCTGCGCAAACCACCATTCTTGAAGTGTCAGAGCATTGTGGTAGAGCACAGGATAGTAGAGCAACATGAGTCATTCTAGTAAGATGTGGTACGATGATAGTTGGTCCGATAGGGATTTCGCCGAAGCTATTGCAAGACCGGATCAAACGGTTGGTTGTTGTGTATCGGGACAATGTGTAACCGTTAGTACGAGGAACGTGCAAGAGGAGGAGGAAACAGCCATGTACCCTAGCCCACTTCATTCACCTTTTCAGTCATAAAAACATTATCGAACAGAAATGTGTGTTGGTCGCCATTGAACAATGGGAGTGCACCTAGTATCCGTTAATTTGTGAAGGATGTACGCAGCAAATGAGCAATCAGCTTGGACATGTCTGTATACTGGACAATGAGGAGGAGTTAAATAAAGTTACGCGAAAGGTTGTACTAACTACGGCCAATGTTATTGGCATGTACATGGCATTTCAAAAGCTTCACCCTAACACCAAACCTTACTCCATTTACCTTTTTTAGTGTGCGCTTACACACCTGGTTGAGCGTAAGCCAGCGGACGTGCGGCAGATACTCCTACGGAAAGACCGTGCCTGTTGAACAGTGGTAGTGAGTGGCGTGCATAGAACCAAACAATAGCACGTACTGGGATTGGGTGATGGTATGCAATAGTAAAAATAAAGTGTGAACTGGTATATACTCATGCAAAAGACGAGGTGCAGTGATAAACAAAAACACAAGTGCAACATGTAGTGTACTAATGTGATGTAGTGTGCAATAGATATTATATACATATATGTTTGATACGGAGGTGCCTTATTGCGTACTGTTATGATTGGTAGTAGTGATTATACGGATCTGTTTTATTTGCGTGCTGGTATGATTGGTAGTAGTGAGTGTAGCAGTAGTACCAAGCATATACCAATGATCACCTAAGGTAAATGCAGTTGGTATTACTCCGCAAAACCATGTTAATGTGCAAAACATGAGTAAGTACTGCCAATACTCGTAGGTAATAAGAAAGTCGGCAAACAGTTGGTGTTAGTAACCAGAAGATGGGGTTATTGTCTTAATTAATCAGTCAGCTGTGTATACATCACTGTGACCTTCACAACACAGTTACCAGTAGGGTAGGTAGGTCGCAAACAAGCTCCAACACGTCGAGTAAACAATGGTTGAAGAATGGCATAGTAAATATAGCTACATTTACTTGGTCGGCAACGCAAGTGGTTAAAGAAGTACACGCATACAGATAATGGCATAGTCGATGGAATGTTGCTGAAAACAAAAGGGGTTTCATATTGGTAAAGTAAATAATATCACCGTCCACAATGTTTCTGAAAACAAGGGGATTCATATTTGTAAATCAAACAACAGCAACGTCCAGACATTGCATTATGTGTATATGCCCACATAGCACAAACACGTATAATATATGTATAATAGAGGTATGATTTAGACGTTCAATACATCTAATAGATATGAAAAATTAAGCTAGAATACATATACTAGACGTATATTTCACGTTTATATGTCCTACCCTTATACGTATGCCACATGTATAATACATGTCTACCTAGATATTTGTTATACATTTGGTAGACATTCCTTAATTGATTTAGACGTTCAATACATCTAATATATATATAAAATTAAGCTAGAAAACATATATTAGACGTATACTCCAGGTTTATATGTCCTACCCTTATACGTATGCCACATGTATAAGACATGTCTAGTTAGATATTTGTCATACATTTGGCAGACATTCGTTAGTGCGTGTAGCGTGGTATTCCTCTTAATTTGTGCCCATTTTTTCGAACTTTTGAATACACACTTAACAGTATTTTAGTATACTAAAAATTCACACTCGAGTAGTCTGTGTGTACGCATCCTCATCACTTACTATAGTTTATGCACAGACTAGTCGAGTGTGAATTTTTAGTATACTAAAATACTGTTAAGTGTGTATTCAAAAGTTCGAAAAATTGGGCAAAAATTAAGAGGAATGCCACGCTACACACACTAACGAATGTCTATCAATTGTATGACAAATGCTTATGCCCGCCACCCCACCTGAAGATTTCAGTGTTTTCCTCTGCCTCGTGAGGCGAATACCACGCTAGTACCGCTCTGACTTCTGCATTCGCCTCATAATTCTTCTTGGAAGTGTGCTCTCCAACGGCCGTAATTCCCCCGACAAGTGAATAAGGACAATATATAGTACAACAAGTAAGTACAGTAATGCACATAATATGCGTGCACTTTGGTAAATTTATTTTACACAAAATCCTGGATAAAATATAGTGAGCGTTACTATTTACCTAATGGGGTGGCACAAAATATAACTAAAAGCTGCAGTTAATTTATTTTACATTAACAATAAAATAATCACAGCACGTTTCTGGAATGCTTCATTTCCTTTCCATATATTCTTCAACTATGCTTGCAACGTTCCTTCTAATATAAACAAAGTATATTATAGGCAGAATAATCGTCCTACAAATTTTTAATACCAACTTTCCCCGCTATCTTGGGAGAAACAAGCAGAAAAGTAAAAAGATATATCAGATGGATCGTGAAACATGCCCTTCACCACCTAGTCCCTAACACATCATTTTCTCAAAGAACTAAAACGGATAAGTGGTCAAATCGTAACTAATATAAAAGTCCAATAATTAAACTTTGATTAAACATTTTATTATTTTCAAGCACATACATTTTTTGTCTTAAAACAACCATCATCTTGATCATTGATTGGAAAATATATTTAGCAAGATACGTAAATTGAGTTCTTCAGTATATGTAAACCACAAATATAATTACAGAAAGTTATAATGTATATGGATTGTATTTCGTTGAGTGCCAGAAAAATGGAAAATCGTGGGAAATCTTTTAATACTGGTGATAATTCTTTTTTTAGTTAATTCCGCACATGATGATGTTCCTTGTTCTAAACAGCAAATCCTTGCTCTCTGAAGCTCTCATTTGCTTTTGTCCTCTTCCCTTTGCCTGGCGAAACTTTTTTTTTTATTCAATTCTTTTCAGTCTACTCATAATCCACTTGACACAACACCTGAAATACAGAGGATTTGTAATGTTGAAAATGTTTACAATAAATGTACAGTACATATTGACCACGAATTTCAATACGGAATGTAAAAAACACTTAAGTTTAAAGTATTCATACACTATATCATCTTCATACTCAAGTGAATAAATGTAACAATGGAAATGCAGTACGTCGGAAAAATATGCAGCGCAGTTTCAAAGAAATATGCAGCTGTCCTGACTTTCCCCAGGCTCACAAAACGAATATCAAGATGGTACCTCAAGTGAGACTCTGGTCATTCTCTTCCCATCCCTTTACTGGAAGAATGATTCCTCCGTGTCACAGGTTTAGGTCATAGTTGCTGCTGTAGCTCACAGAAAGGAGTTTAAAACAATATAAATAGGGCCCTTTGCTAAGAGAGAAACAACACAACTTCAAATTAACATTTATCAAAAAAAAAAAAAAGAGAGAGAGAGAGTAAGATTTAGGTACAATAAAGTATTTTCAGAGACATTTTGCTTCACGGTAACAAATAGAACATACTCAGGAAGTATACGAGTTTTAAATGATATGTCATTTTTATTTACCTCACACGACGTGATATAGATAATAGATTTTAAAAAAAAATCCGTTTAAATTGGTGGTATTCTGAGAATTAATATTCTTGATTTATAATAAATCTGGTTTAGGTGTCCATAACACGCCGTTTAGTATATTTCAAATTATGACTCAAATTCACATTAAGACAAGAAATAAAAATCCGATGAAACTTTCTTGAAGTAAGGAAGGAGGATTTATTACTTCTCCTTACTTTTGCCTCTTCATATGCTTTCAAGGTGTATTTTTAAATATCCTAAGGTCACCTGTACGAAGAAAGATAAATAATCGGACTGCTACTGACACCGTTTTTTTTTTTCATTTTCGGGGAAGACTATTCTAATATTTAAAACATTGGTAAACTTTGTTTTGTATGAGCCATTTTTAGTACCTTTCGACTTCGCCCCTCACACTTAAATGAATGCAATGCTTGTTAAAATTCACAAACATCCTTGCCCTAGGCAGGATTCCAACCCGCGACTTTGGAGACGCTCAGACCGCACGACTACCTTGGTCGTCAAGTTTAATTTGTTGTGCCACTTGTAAATTGAAATTTAATTTGAATTAGTGTTAACTCATTTAATGTGGGAATTCTAATACGTTAAGTACCTTCTAAGTCTATGCTCTAAGCCAATTTTTAGCAATTTTAAATTATTTTTACTGAACTGAATATTAGTAGGCACAACAGGTAACTATGACGTAAGTCCTCCCCAATCTGAAGGATGACGTCTCTCGGGCCAAGGATGGAGAAAATAGCGGCCAGGACCTTTGTCTAGGTATCATACCGGGCGGGGAGGTGAACCAATAGTTGGTTTTCCATTTACTCCTATCAGATGGAGATAATGTCCTAAGGAATTAACCAACAGTAACATGGATTCCAAAGCAGTACGTTCAATCTGTCCCCCGTAAATAGTTCTGA